>JANHFM010005084.1:0-16673 GCA_032468115.1 Grayia smithii | reverse complement strand
TTCTATTCTATTCTATTCTATTCTATTCTATTCTGTTCTGTTCTGTTCTGTTCTGTTCTGTTCTATTCTATTCTATTATCTTACATATAGAAAATGAATTGTACAAGCTGGGAGAAAATATTCTTCTTTCACACATGCAGACATGACCAGGAACAATTGCAAGCAACGCTTAAAAGGATTAGGTAAGCAGTAGTTTATTGTTCATAATGAAGTACGAATGGAGATATTTTTTGTGGCTGCTGGTGGACCGTTCTTTTACTTCATTCATAATTCATTTTAATTCATAAAATGCCCTGAGCAGAGTATCATTAGAATTTTTTCTTAGAAGAACTAAGCATTCAAGAAGATGTATCTACTATAGTCATTGTAAACAACTTCACAACTTTGCATAGCCAAGTCAAGGGGTTGAAGATAATCCTTGATTTACGATCATAACTGAACCTGGACTTATGTATGTAAGATGTAATGGTCATTTAGTGGGTCACCATGGAACTACACCCAATTATATGATCTTTTATGTAGCAGTCATTAAGTGAATGCCATGGTCATTAAGCAAATAGTAGTCCTCAAACTGATCCATTATATCTAATGTTTTTTTTTTTCCTTTTTTTGCCAGAAACTAAAAGTAAATGCCTGAAACCAGCAAAACCACAAAAAAATTGCATTCCCGTGACAGGTGATGCTGCAAATGGCCATAAATAGAAGCCAGTTGTCAAAGATTCAAAATGAAATCATATAATCATAGGGGTAGGGTGTCAAGTTCAAAACTGGGTTGTAAAATTGGGTTTTGATTAGGTTCTAAAATCATGGGGTCTGTCATAATTTTGAACTATCATTAAGTGATTGGTTGTGAAGTGAGGACTATCTGCACACTATATTTACACCCAGGGAGTGTGTCTAGTGATGCAATTAAATCACTAATGAGCAAAATGAAGTATTTTCCTCTTTTTATTTTCCCTCTGGGGGTTTGCGGCATTTTTAATGCAATTGTTTAATGTGTTGAACAATATAGAAACATAAATTTATTTTGTACCTTCTTATCAACCTCCCCTCCCCAAAGGCTATAAATTGTCATGCTGACCAGTAACAAATTGGCATCACTATAGGGGTGCTTTGGGATCACAAAATGGGGACTAAGTACACACGTGGTCCTAACTTAAAACCACCAAAAGTATGCCTCTTTTTCATTCTTTTATTTAAAAATGCAAGGGAAAACAGAACTGCTTTACTTTCCCTCTAGAGGAGAATATAATTTGTATAATAAGAACTTAATCTATGAGATAATTATGCTATGTAATTTAATATAAAATATATTTTCCCATTTTTGTTGTATTTATCTTGGCTAACTTGAAAGATCTTTGAGAGAGGATATTTAAATCATTATCTGTTTCACAGGATATTGAGGAATATAACAACCGGCAATATAATAACCGGCACTCTTTCAACATTCAAGATGAAAACACATTACAGATGTTCTTTTTGAATAGAAGAATAATAACAGAGTTGGAAGGGATCTCGTAGGTCATCTAATCCAATCCCCCACCCAAGCAGGAGACCCTACACCATTTCTGACAGATGGCAGTTCAATCTCTTCTTGAAAGCTTCCAGTGATGAAGCTCACACAACTTCTGAAGGCAAACTGTTCCATTGGTTGATTGTTTTCACTGTCAAAAAAATTCTCCTTATTTCTAGGTTGAATCTCTCCTTGATGAGTTTCCTTCCATTATTCCTTGTCTGGCCTTCAGGTGCTTTGGAAAATAGGTTGACCCATTTTTGGCTGAGGCCTTGTTTCAATAGTACATAAGAGGTTCAGAGGCATTTACAGGTAGAGGCAAGGGGAATACATGATGATGTGTGATCATAACGAAGTCCTTACATGCATGCACCTTTTGCAGAGTTTTTTTTTAATTACCGTATATTTATTTATCAAATTTATGCAGCTGTTCATCCCACAAATGATTAACTGTAAAGAACATCCTGTCCTGGCAAGTGGACTTGCTCAGTAACCAGGCCTAAGGTGTCCTCAGAAATATAAATAAACCTCTCAGTCAAATATTGTAGGTTACCATTATAGATTCTGTAGCTGACATGACCATGGGCTTGTTATTTGTCTCCTGGATTATTAATGTGTTCAAACTGTGCCTATTATGAGCAACTGTGTCAAAGGCAATTTGAGTGGATGTCTAGAGCCTGCCAAAGGAATCTGTATCCTCTTTAATCATGGCTATAAACAGAAGAATACTAGGAAGCATCACCAACTTAAAGTATCTCCTGGGCAACAGTTCTATAGATTTTAAGTTCACATCAGCTGACCTCTTGCTGAAACAGTGAGAATGAACTACAATAAGAGGATAGGAGAAAAACTGATAGTCCAACTAGTTCAGAGGAAGATGGGAATAACAAGACTTGGCATTGCCATCTCTGAATATTTTTAGACAATAAAACTTTGGAGTTAAATAAAGGAGATCAATAATCTGAAGTACATGAATATACAAACTTGTATAATCCCCATATTTATTCAACCGGTACATTGAAAATATATTAAGGAATCTGGATTGGCTGATGACACTACACTGACAGTAAAAAATGCAAAAGATGTACAAGCTCTTGTAATGAACACCAAGAAAACTTAGGGATTGGGAACCTCCCAGAGTTGGTTATAAGATGGGCGGCTATATAAATGTTTGTAATACATAAATAGTGAAAAAAATGTGACTAAGATTAAATTTAAAGAAGACCAAACTAATGATAATAGATACAGCAACCAGTCTCAGAATATGTTTCAGTATGTCCCTTGGATTCTTCCCCCTCCTCCCATGCGATTACCTACAATGATGCTACAATATGTCAGCATGTTACTTGTCTCCAACTGTTGGGTGTATGTCCATTTTGAAATAAACTTCCTATAAAGTTTAGGAACAGGCTTTGCACAGCTATTATAAAGTTCAGGTAATAATAATACTGAATAATTAATAATTATCTTCTGCTTTTTAGAATCAGCCATCAACAGTAAAGGAATGGGCAGTCAAATACACAGAGACTAGCACATAGTAGATCAACCATGGAGACCTTGGATATTTAAATTCCATAATAAATCTATAGGTACAAAAACCAGAATCATGTGAACCCAGGTATTTCCCATAATACTCTGTAGAAGTGAAAGTTGGACTTTGAAGAAGCAGGACAGGAAGAGTATTAATGCTTTCACTTTTGACGTTGGAGAACACTACTAATATATCATGGACAGCTAAGACAACAAACAAATGGATCATTGAACAGATCAACACAAGTTCTCCCGTGTGGCTCAAATTATCCTACTTCGAATGCATTATGTGAGGACCTAGCTCTCTCTTTCAAATGCTGGGAGAGGTAAAAGGAAAGAGAAGAAAAGGGCCAATAGCATAGTGGATGGACTCAGTAATAGAAGCAATGAATACACTATTGTGAACAGGTTAGGGACAGATTGTCATGAAGAAGATCTATCTGTATGGTTGCTAAAAATCTACAATGATTTAATGACACAGAATCAATCAATCTAGTGGGAGACCTACTTCCGTAAAGGATTTGATTGCCATGGCGGAGGCTCAGCCTGTTTGTAGCTTCCTCTTCAAAAAACGTCACTCCGTGCCAGGGAGAGCTCAACGTAAGAGGCTGAGCAGTGATCAGGACCCCGGTAGCAGCAGTGATGAAGGCAGCACTGTAGTCAGGAAGGAAGACGAAAAGAAGTTTCCAACCCCATGATTTAGAAGACGAAGAAAAGTATGAAAACAAAGACTTCCTATAGGTCAAGCAGTAGTGATGATGATAACAAACCTGAAGGAATTGGAATTGCATATAAATCAACACGATCTGCGGTACGAATATTCTCAAAACAGTTTCCGCTGTAGTATATTAGATGGCTTTTGATAGATTGGTAAGAGTTTTGTTTCCCAGCAATTAAACAATTGCAACAATTGCAAGAAAACTTGAGTTAGTGTTAATGGGGTTTCACAAGATCTTTGCCAACATTTTTAATTTGTAATGTAACTTGGATGATACATACATGTACAAAATGAGATTGTCATTTGGCTTCATTGCCTGAATCAAAGGCATCTCATTTTACTCTTAACTGCTATTAGAATTTTATTAAAAAGAGCTAAATTATGTAACCCTGAATTTTAGCCATTCATCTGCTAGAATTCAGCTTTTTGGTAATAAATTTATGTTAATAAAGACAGGTTCATTTTCCTTTCTGCACTATTAATAGAGTTTTAATATTTCAGAAACCTGTGGGTCCAGAGGACATGGGTGCAACAGCTGTATATGAACTGGACACAGAGAAGGACAAAGATGCCCAAGCTATTTTTGAACGCAGCCAGCAAATCCAGAAGGTAGATATCTAGACAACTGTTTCCATTTTTCTTTAAGTCTTTATATATTGACAAGCAAAGCAAAGGGTAGAAATGTCATACTGGTTATCTATGTTGGTATTTAATATTTCTTCTTTAGTATTTCTTCTGCTTAGAAGTCTACTACCAGGATTTATCAGATGATTTGTATCTTATCTAGCATCTCTTTAATCTTGTTTATATTTTTATTTTTGTTTCCATTTCTCACTATGTTTCTGCTGCTGTTCCAATTTTATCTGGTATCTGTTTTCAGTCTCGTGTGGAAGCCTGAAAGAGATTAGTCTCCTTTAATGAGCAGCATAGCAGAAAGATCTTTCGTCTTGCAGAAAATAGACTGCTTCTTCTTAATCATTTTGAAGCATGCACAGTTCATTTATTTATGATTAATTTAATTTGTATGGCCACCCATCTCATCTATATGACTTTGGGTCGCTCACAACACTTAGTAGATGATCATATGGGAGCATGAATTGCCTTGCCACTGATTTTTTTTTTCTGTTCAGGAACTTCAAGGAAAGGAAGATGATAAGATTTATCGAGGAATTAATAATTATCAAAAGTATGTAAAACCGAAAGATACATCCATGGGAAATGCTTCTTCAGGCATGGTAAGGTAAGGAGAAAAGGCAATGTTCATTCCAAGAAAAAGTATATGTAATTAGCTACCTGAGGATGCATTTTATGGTATGGGAAAATTTGTCAGTTTAATTCATTTTTCTATCTGCTAATTATTTCTGTTCTCAGTTTGAAATAGACCATGGTATTTTATGAAGTCTTTTATTAACTTGATAGTTTACTTTTAACAGTTTTGTAATATTTGTGAAGAATGACCTTCACATTTTAAAAAGAAACTAGATATTTCCAGTTTTAAACACATGAATATAAATCTCATTTGCAAAGATGAAACCAATGATTTCCTGAAAACATTGCAGGAGCAACCAACATGACTTTCTAATATGTTGACTCTTTTGTAAGATGGGAGTTCTCATTTTTGTATATGATGACCCTGCTATTCAAAAGTCGGTGTGTCCCTATGATAGAAAAAGTGAATCCGATTTAAGACTGATTATTCATCAAATCATTGTGGTCTTCCTCAAATCTTATTACTTTGGTGGCATTTGTGTATTGCTATAGGGGCAACCCTTTTTAACACTTACTGTCATTTAATCTTTTTAAAAGGTTTTGTTGTTTATTTCAGGAAAGGACCAATCCGAGCCCCAGAACATCTCAGGGCCACTGTGAGATGGGATTACCAGCCTGATATATGTAAAGACTACAAGGAAACTGGGTTTTGTGGCTTTGGAGGTAAATTATTTATATACTTTCTGATTGTTTATTGATTTGGAGAAGTTGACAGCAGAACAGAAATCATTGACACCATTGTTAAGTGTCTTTTTTTCTTCCCTACAGATAGCTGCAAATTTCTGCATGACCGATCAGATTATAAACATGGGTGGCAAATTGAGCGGGAACTGGATGAGGGACGCTATGGACTTAATGGTATGAGCAATCCCCTTTCTTCCAGTATTCAGCAAATATAACTGGTTGTGATGAAAATGTCTTTCAAATTCATATAGGATATGACAAATAGCAGGTGCAAGGTTGGGTGGAGTTGAATTAATCAAATATATATATAGGAATGATCATCTTGTTTGAGAAAAAATGTTTCCTTCTACTGAACACAGTGTCTATGTGTATGTATGCAATTGTAGTTTGGGTATGTGTGCAATGGAGACTGAAAGTTCTATGTATGCATTCATTTTAACACAGATTGAAAATGAAAACATTTGGAAGAATCTATGTAGGGAAGAGATACATTTCTCTTGACTTAATAGGAACTTAAGATTTTAGGTTTTCAAACTCATAATTAAATATAAATTTTGTAGCACAACTGCATAGCCAAATTAGTATTTTCTGGCGTCTTGATGGATTATATGATGTTTTCAGAGTATCAATTTTCAGATAATTTCAAGCGCTAGGGCTAGTTGTGAACTGCTTTTCTTTGCACATATGGGCTACCTTGCCTTAGAATGGTTGGCTTACATGTGTATTTTGATAGCCTGTGATAGCAATAAGAAATAAATATATTCTCAGCAGAGGACAAATATGTATGTGCCTTCTTTATCTGAGAACTGTGGGAGGGAATAGAAGCAACTGTCTTGAGTGATTATTTTAGTAAAATTATTTTTATCCAACTTGTTAATGTTACCCCTTTTGGCAAGAACAACTTCCTACATGGAGTTGGTAGAAGATAAAGCATATGTCATTGTTCTTAGCAGCACAATTTAGCAGGTACTTTTTCTTTTATACAGATGATGAAAATTATGAAGTAAGTAGTGATGAAGATGAACTGCCTTTCAAGTGTTTTATTTGCAGAAGCTCCTTCAAGAATCCTGTAGTAACCAAGTAAGATTATCTTTTTGTTAATGTTGACATTTTTAAAGTGATCTATCTTTAATACTGCAGTTTTGAGTCTCACAGGTTGTCAAACATCTATAAAATCACATGTAAAAAATACCCTAGTATTTATATATAATTTACTATCTTAAAAATATTGATGGCCCTAGAGATGATGATGCTGTTCTTAAGAAATGTGCATTTGAAGTGACTAAAATGTAAGATTTTCTTGAAAATGAAGAAAAAAAATAAAAATGCTAATTCTCTACTAGAAATTTGCAACAATTGTCTTATGTTGTCTTAGGTGTAAACATTACTTTTGTGAAAACTGTGCCCTACAACATTATCGCAAGTCTCAACGATGTTATGTATGTGACAAACAGACTAATGGTGTCTTCAATCCAGCCAAAGGTATTTGGCGCATATTTCATTTTTAACTGGAGCCAATGGGGAGTGACTGGACTTGATTTTATGACCCTTTTTATGTCAATTAAGAGAATGCTACAGTTGTTAAGTGAACCTGTCAGAGAACTGCACAGCTGGTGTCCAAATGGAGTCAGAGATGCTGACACAAATCAGTTTTATATAAATAAATATATTTACAGTAAATAAGAGACAAACAGCATCATCAAATAAAAACACAGCAAGAACATGAGGTAAATCAGAGAGCACACACAGTACACATAGGAAAAAGGTGGGAAACAAGGAAATTCCTCCTTTTCATTCACAGCAACCAATCACAGCTCAGACTCCCTCATTCAGTGGCTAGCTGTGTTCAACCAATTAGCCATAACAATGTTCTTAGTTATTATCCAATTATTCACTGCTCCAGTAATTAAAATTTAAATATCTTAACAGAACCCATTGTTCTTTATGGAGCAGTTTTTGCCAAAATCTGGAAGTGGACACTAGTTTCTGGGGTTGGGGTGGGGGAGTTGTAAATCAGTCATGTGACTGCAAACACTGCAAAGAGCTGTAAATGTGGATGCCAAGCACCCAAAACACAGTAACATAACTGCAGGGTGGCCAGTGTTGGGAATTTGAAACTAGATCATTAGTAGTTTTGGGGGGAGGAGTCTGTAATAACTTTATACAGTGACTAAGTGACAAGTTGTCAGTGAAGAGGAACCTATACAAACAAAATATTCTCTAATGATAGACCTGATTGTATATTTTATATATTTATATTTAACTTTTAAAAATGTGTGCTATATGAAAATCCTATTGACAAATATCTTTGGAAAAAGCCTTCAAATTTCTGTATTTCTCAAAACATTTATCCTTAATCATGACTATAAGTTTAGGAGCAGAAAGTTCGCATGTTGACATTTGCATGAGCACAAGGGATAGATCAGCAGGAGAGACCATCTGCATATTCCGTAAAATACCTCTGGTCACTGACTGTAATAAACAATTTGATATGATTTATCTCAGTCAAGACATGTATTAAAGATAACAGTGATATGCTATTTTCCATACTAGGATACAAGACAGTAAATAGTGAAATTAATTTTGACTCTTAAGTCATGGATGTCCAGCCTTTTGGCTTGCTGGGCTGTATTGAGTGAATTCTCTTGGGTTGCATATAAAATATATTAATGCATATAAATCACATAATGTTAAAGGTTTATGATCTTTTGAGGCCTTTACTAGCTGTTTAGGGCTACATGCATCCCACAGGATGAACAGGCCTGGTCTAAATAAAAAGTAGTGTAGCTAGATGCGGTTCAAAATAATTGTTAAATGAGGTAAATCAGCACTTTGGATTGCTAATGTAAGCAATCTCAATTTTCATAATATATTTTTTTCTGTAAGGAATATTTGCTTGAAAAGATCTTTAAAACATTTTCCCCTCTTCTAGGGGAAGATTCATGATTACTAAATATATTTGAAAAAGGGGATTAGGAAATAGATAAGATAGTCTTACTTAAATATTACCGTTACTATATTAAGTGCACATTGCTCCTGAGCGTAAGAGAACTAATTCAATATTACATCTCCAAACCTATGGAAAGTCTGTCTAACTATTCAGTCATTTTTTTTTCTCTGAGGGGGGAACTGTGTCACATAAAACAGAATTCAGTATGTTCCTCAGACTATTGAGGAAGGGGCTTGGATAATTTGTATGGATCATGTTGTGATTTTGTTTTACAGAATTGTTAACAAAACTGGAAAAGCATAAGGCTGAAGAAAGTCGCTCTGAAGATGCTGGAGAGCAAGATTAGCATTTTTTAAATCGTTTTCATGCCTTACATCCTCCAGAGAAATAATTCGATTGCAGAATAAATAATTTATAGAAAAATACCGTATTTTGCAGACTATAAGACACTCTGAACTATAAGACCTAGCTTTTGGGGAGGAAAACAAGAAAAAAATATCTGCCTCTGCCTCCCAGCAAACAGCCTGGTCAGCTTCAGCATAGCCTGATTTAACATGAGCAGCTGATTGGCAGTTGGATCTGACTCCCATAATACCACCTATCAGTTGTTCCAGGCTACGGGGATTGCTACCGCCCATCGCCACTGCTCCCTATCGCTGCCTCCATTTGTCCCGTTTTTGGCCTCCATGTGCCTCATTTGCGGCCTGTTCTAGGTGGAGGGATTGCCGCTGTTGCTTATCCCCGCCACTTGGAATGGGCTTTAAACAGGATGCACGGAGGCGGTGATAGGCGGCTGCAGCGATGGGTGATGGCGATCCCCATAGCCTGCAACAGCTTATAGGCAGTATTCTGGGAGGCAGATTCAACCACCAATCTGCTGGTGCTAAATCAGGCTGTGCTGAAGCTAACCGGGCTGTTTGCTGTTAGGAGGCAAATTTCTGGCAGGTAGAGGCCGGTGGGTGGGCGAGGCTTTGGCAACATTCGCTGTTTAAGACACACAGACATTTCCACCCACTTTTTTGGGGGGGAAATCTATCATATACGAAAAAATATGGTAAATTGATCCATCATGCTTTGTGCTTCAACATACATTCCAAACAACTTTATAGACAAAGACATATTACAGATAGTAAAGAACATTATGAAAACAAAGCAATTATTTTTATTGTTTAATGTATTGGAAAAGGGGGAAAACAAGGAAAACAAAAAAACCTGTACAAAAACAGCAGCTCAAACACTTCGTATTTCTGAAAGTTAAAGGAAATAGTTATTCCTGTGCTCAAACAACTTCTGTATTCTAAAAGGAAATAACTAGCAGAAATTAAATCAGCTGAACATCTCTCATGTTGCTTCTGACAACATCTCCAATTGGTCTTTTGAGGCATGGTATAAGAGTTCATGACATTTCAGACAGTCCAAAGTAGTTATCTTGTGATTGTAGTTTTAAGTCTCTTTTTTACTTGTTGGGCACTGTACTAATTCCAAACCCTGTAATATTTCTACTATGTTACCTTTCAGGTTTCAATAGCAAAGATATCAATTGGGCTTGGTAGCCTGATTTAGAGGCTTCTTCTTCTTTCTAGTTACAGGGAGTTCATAAAAGGCAGCATTTATTGAAGAACATTGTGAAAATGCAGAAATATTTTATTGGCAAGAAATACAGTTTAAGACATGAGTACTTACAATCTGCAAATGCTACAGCTTGCCAGAAAAGTTTTGGCTCAATGTTTGATTGAACAACAATGATTAAATATATAGAAGAAGAATGAAAGATTACTACACAAGTTAGGACAATTCAGTATAGGAAGAAATTCCAAATTATCTTATTAGATAGAAATTAAAGGTAGCTTCATATTCTAATCCTATGTCAATAGGGTTACTTCCTAAGCAATTCTAAGTTTATTGGGTTTTTTTTTTTAAGTGCATGGCACTCAGTTCCTTGGAACCACTGGCAAACCTAAAAAAGATTTTGATTTCATTAAAAAACAATTGAGCATATGATATCTTGGAACCAAAATTCAATACAATATTGTTAATGTTTTCCTCTCAAAGCCCAAGCTTTATTTTAATGCAAATGTCAGCTAGAACAATTTCCTAAGAAAGAAACTGCAGTGTAATGAGCAGATTGCTTTGTAAAAATATTTCACAATGTTCTTCTATTGGTTACTAGAATTCCCAATCATCCATCTCAAGCTGCTCCATATTGGAAGCCAATCCAAATATATGGCTAGGATCTTGTGTTTGCATCCCTTCAAAACTTGTAATTGGCATGACAGGATATAGCAGTTCAGGAAGTGCTTCAGATGCCCGGTGTTTGATCTGGAAAATGGGGAAGTAAAAAACATACTTAAGTACTAGAATTAAAAGTGATTAGGTGCAATTTGACTCAGTCCAAGTTTATATATAACTCCACTACAGTGTCACTTTTTATATATAGGTAGTCCTTGACTTATAAATGCATAATTGAGCCCAGAAACTTGGTTAAGCAAAAAACATTAAGCTGGACATCACATGAGTGCCTACATGATTGCTTTGCTCAACAATTGCAATCCTGACATTCCTGGTTATGGTCATTAAGCAATCCTACAGATTGTGAACTGGATAGAGTCCCAGGTTAGGAACATGGGATGCCTCAGGTGGGTGAGACCCTGAGAAGTGCTACCCAGGAGCTGAAAATTTCCCCCCCCCTGAAATCCAAACTTTTTGGCCCCTGAGCAAAGAGACATTTGTCCATAGCCTGCGCTGAGGTTCTCCCACCTGCCCAAGGCACCTTTACCACACCATCTTGTGTTACCACTGCTTGTATTTCAGCTGCCGTTTGTCTATCAGAGCTGGCTACCAAAGGATGCATGGAAGGAAATGTCTTTAGTGGAATGCATGAACAGAACTCGGATCCTGAAGATCTCATCCCTCACCAAAGGAGGTCAACTCCTCTTGGGGTGTGGAAGTAAGACATTCAGTGTGGTAGAGAAATAGTTCAGATCATCAGGATTTCAGCTCTATTTCTCAGAAAGCATTCAACTCCTCTTGGCAGACAGCTCTTTCAGCCAACCCCAACAGGTGAGAAGGAATCTTCTTGGCAAGCAGCAAAAGCTTGCAATCTTCCCTGCTGGCTGCTTCTCCATTGATTTAAGATTGTAAGTGCAAACAAACTGACAAACACCCTCATTGCAATCACATAAACTGTGGAGGGGGAGAGGCATGACATTTTATATACAATATCCTTTTCAAGGCCATCAAGGACTGTATCTGGGTGTTCTTTGCACATACAGGAATAGGAAATAATTTAGCATCCTAATTATGTTGATAATCATTGAATAAATAAAGCAGAATTTTGTCTCTCATCCTCTCATAACTACTGAAAAAAAATAGAGCAGAGTTCTTGGTTTCATCTTTTCTTAATGACTTCTTTGGGTAGCATACTCTTGCTGAAAATGCTGGATTACATTAGGGGTTCGTACTAAACAACAGGTTGTTGAACCCCAAAGGCACTTTAGCTCTTGGAAATTCTGCCAAACTTTTGTGGATTGTGTACAGTCAGACAGAATGAAACCTTTTTGATTGTTGGGAGTTTGGGCTGAGAAGAAAATCTGCAAAGACCTTTGCGGAGGGATGAAAGTATGGCATACCGTTTTTTAATCTTCTGCACAGCCTGCCATTCTTCCCAGTGCTTTCCTTACCTCCCCTTGTGAAGCCAAGGACTTCACAGGTGGTCACTAAGGTAAAACACTATTTCTGAAAGAGCAGAGGGAAATGGGCCAATTGGATATGTTACACCTGAAACCAAGGACATGAGTAACAGTAACTGTCCAACCAGCCTATCCTCTTGCTCACTTTTCCTAACCCCTTCTTCCTGTTAGTCTTTCCTCAAAACCATTTCTGAGGAAGAGGCATGACTGGTCCTTGTCTCAAAGAGAACATAAATATTTCAATCCAGATACAGGTCACTAGAAACCAGCTTTTCTGTATCGAATGTAAAATTTTATAAGAACCAAAGACTAAACTTAACTACTATCTCCATCCTCTACAGAAAGTCAACAGACAATAAGGACTCAATGATGGAAATTCCAAAATTCTGGATCTCCAAAATATTTGCATTTTTACAAATGTGATTCTGCAAGAGCATAATTCTTATTTTAAAATTCTCTTATCTATCTGTATCTTTCTGCCTACTGTGCCAAATCAGCAAAAGCTGACTTCCAACAACAGATATTTGGCCCACAAACACACCTGACATCACAATATCATGATTGAGTTGCCAAAATCATACTAGAAGTTTTGCCAGAAGGTTGGGTTCAAATACAGCAAAAATTATTGGGAACACCAAACTGACAAAGTTCTTGAAAATGAACAGGTCGAGATCTTGTAGGACTTTCGAATCGAAACACACAAGACATCTGGCCCACAACATGCCTGACATCACTATTGTGGAAAAGAAAAAAAGTCTGGTTCATTGATATTGCAATATCAGGTGATGCACGAATTGAAGAGAAACAACTAAAGAAAATAATGAAAAACTACAATCTGTAAACTGAAGTTGAGCAATTTTGGACGAAGAAATCAATGATTGTACCAATAGTAATAGGAGCCCTTGGAGCAATACCCAAAGGTCTACCTAGATACATAGAAATTTTGAACTTATCAGACCTGAATATTCTCACTTTGCAAAAAACCCCACCTTACTCAGAATTGCCTATATACTCAGATGTTAACAGCTCTAAAGTTCTTGATTATGACTTGAACTCTTAAATTTTTACCAGTCCCAGACTGTGAATCAAATTGAAGATTAAATCAATAATAACAATAACAATTCCCAGACTGTGAATCGAATTGAAGATTAACTATAATAATGCAAATTAAATTCAAAATTTCAAAACAGCTTCATACTTTTTATTCACATATTCTCAGAAATGATTCCAAAGCAGCAATACATTCTTGTGTCTCTTACTCTCTCCACCAATACAAGAGTGAGAAAAGGATAAAATATGTCAAGGCAAATGGTTGAAACTTACCTGTTTGAAAAAAGAATGGTTCAGCAATGCATTTGCGCTTGGCCTGTATATGAAAAAAAAAAGCAGTTGTACATCAGCATGTAAAAGTTGCAGAAATTGGAGAAGATCCAGAAACTTCTCCCTTCAGAATATATATATAAAATTCAAATATGGGAAAAATACGGCTGAGAAAGAGAACAATAGCATCAAAAGTCAGGATATAATTTTGCAATGGAATTTTCTATGGCAGGTATGCCTACTACTACTACTACTACTACTACTACTACTACTACTTTTTTATGCATGAATGTATTTGAGCTTTTCTAGGAAGAAAAGAAGTTGTCTCAGGGAGCAGCAGTGAATACTCTGCTCTGACTCTCTGAACAAGCCAGAGAAAAGCAAAATAAGAGACTTCCTTCAGTTTTGGAAAGCCAATGTTATGTTAGCAATTATTGCCTCGCAGTATGTTATTTGCCCTCAATCGGTAGAATGAATAAAAGGGTATGCTCTATGGCAAATTATATCATGAGAGCCCTTCATTCAAGCTCACATGCTGATTGAATAAGCAACTTTTTCCTAAACATAGTGCTTACTAGACATTCTTGTCCAGACCCTGGAGGAAGAGTGAGATTTAGCCTCATCTTCTGCTGATAGCCACCTGACCAATGTTTACCATTAGACTGACAATAAGGAATGATTACTATTCACAAGTTACCTCTGACCCAGGCACTGTCTCACATTAGCATAAATCCATACATCATATAAACTAAGAGAGTTATGTTGAATGGAGGCAAACAAGTAGCTTAATTCTGAGCTTATTTAATTACCAAACCACCTGATTTGCAAAGGGATTCATTTGAAAATTCTATAATCAGTGGGACAAAATATCATGCATGGAGTGTATATGAACACCTAATTTCAGCAAGCCAATAGCAGTAAAAATCCCATTCCCCCTGGAAAATGGCTTTATTGGCAATGGCTCTTGGAGTTTTGGGCAAATTTCAGGAAACAAAACATCACTATGTTGTTTGGTTCCCTTGTGATACACTAATATGTATTCTTCTCTTTAAAATATTGTTAAAATTATTCATGAAGGAAATCAGACTGCATTATGCTTCCAACTGAATGCTGTTGAATATTTTAGCTCTGATTTTAGCTCCATCATTTCACAAATTACCATATCCCCTGAACTTCACTCTTTTCAATATACCTCAAGTCTGGGTTCCTTTGCAAGCACTGCTCTACAAAGTTGTGAAAATATGATGAGAAAGTACGGTGGTAAGGATGCAGTGCTGCTTCACCATTAGAGGCTCTAGCATTGCTGGCTGCCATACCCTCTCCAAGACTACTGCTAGCTCCAGAGCGTGATGGTTTCATAGTCAACTCCTCTGGAGGAATAGTAGTTGTGTCTAGTAGACAAGGGACAGTTCCATTGAGTTTCTCCAAAAGCATCTGAAGCATGAGAACAAAATGGTGAAAAATATCACATTACTGTAGAATAGTTAGTATTATAACATTTCTAGTGGCTTTGCTGTCATATATACAATCAGGAACTGAAGTGAAAGGGAAACAGAAAAATCTCCTACTTGTGTTGCAGGCATATCTTTGAATGGAACATGGCCATTTGCTAGCTCACAGGCTGTTATTCCTACACTATAGATATCAGATTTTGCATCATAGCCTTGCAGGTTCTAAAAAAGCAAAACAGTATTGAATTATAAATGTTATTCAATGAAATTTAAATTGAAAAATACACAAGATAAGCATATAATTACCCCCAAATCAATCCATTCATCAATCAATCAATGTTTTTATTGCAGCATCAATGTCAGACAAAAAGTTTTCTTAAGAATGAATAAGATATTGAAACTTCTAGTCAGAATATCAAGTAATTTTAAAAAGACATTATCTGAAGCTATTCAGAAATAACTTGTAAAATAGATAGTGAAAATGTATGCCATGCACACTTAAAGGCTGAGAAACATAATACAAGAAAATTTACATACCTGCTGCAAGACCTCTGGACTAAGCCATGGTAGAACTTTGATGCTAAATTTAGGGAAATCATGAACTACTTTGAGACGCTGACCATGGCTGATCATACTGAGGTTACTGCGCAAGCCAGAAAGATATACTTTTCCATCTGCAGATATCAGGATATGACTGGCCTTCACACTCCTGCATGCAAAAAGGACAGAGAGAAAACAGCCACAAACCCTCATCCATCCAAACCAAATCCATTTTATACCGAGAAACCAAAACTCTGGAATTTGAGACAGAAGTTATTGTTGAGAAGTTCAGCCAATATTTGTGCCGTGCCAATACTAATTGAACAAAAAGCCAAAGCTGGAAATGATTATTTTACTAGTTAACATTTACAATTATCTTTCTTACCTATGAACATAACCCATATGGTGTATATAATCAAGAGCTTTCAATACCCCTTGAAGGATGTAAGCCATAGCTAATTCACTCATACCATCCATAAAATGTGTACGTATTAAATCTTTAGCAGAACCTTTAAAAAGAGAATACAATATTATGATTTGATACAGTCCAGAAAATCTTAATAATATCTTCTATTATCTATAAAAATCAGAAAGATGAGAGGCCATTAAATGTGAACTTATAATTCTACTTCACAAAAGACTCTTAAGATTTCTCATTCTTTATGAAGGCTATTTTCTACATCAGCATTGGTGAGAATGAAAGAAACCAGAGACTTTCAGAAGGAACAAGAACCAATGAAATATAAAATCTACTGCTGGACTAAGTTTAGGAAGACGTAGGTTCAAATTACTACTTAGTTATAAAGCTAAGCTTTGTGAATATGGACTCGTCACTATTACACTAACATTACTGTTCAGAGTAATTTTTCGAATCAAAAGAAGAACTATATACATTGAAATTAAGTACTTAGAAAACATGTAACATTTATATTTAGAACAGAATAGAATAGAATAGAATAGAATAGAATAGAATTCTTTATTGGCCAAGTGTGATTGGACACACAAGGAA
>JANHFM010005083.1:78176-88743 GCA_032468115.1 Grayia smithii | reverse complement strand
TAGTCATGCCGGCCACATGACCATGGAGACATCTTCAGACAGCGCTGGCTCTTCGGCTTTGAAATGGAGATGAGCACTGCCCCCTAGAGTTGGAAACGATTAGCACATATGTGTGAGGGGAACCTTTACCTTTACCTTTAAAGCCAGCTCACAAAATATTATAAACTCATTCTATTAGCAACTAACCAAAAAGGGCCCAACAATTTTTAAGAAGCAAAAAATAATACCAGGTAGTCCTTGACTTAAAACAGTTCATTCAGTGACCCAAGTTACAAAGGCAATGAAAAAAGTGACTTATGACCATTTTTCATACTTATAATGTTGCAACATTCCCATAATCATGTGATCAAAATTCAGACACTTGGCAATTGGCATGTACTTATGACAGTTGCAATGTCCCAGGGTCAGGTGATCACTTTTTTTGACCTACTGACAAGTCAATGGGGAAGCCAGAATCACTTAATAACTGTGTTGCTAACTTAACAAATGCAGTGATTCACTTACAACTGTGGCAAGAAAGGTCATAAAAACTCACTTAACAGCTGTCTTGCTTAGTAAAAGAAATTTTGGGTTCAATTGTGATTGTAAGTTGAGGACTACCTGTATCTCTTCGACACTGCTTATAAAAAATAAAACAAGCTGAACTATGAACAGGTTCTACTCCCCAAAATTATTTAGTAGACTCCCTGTGTAACTGAAGAACATAAGATTTAAAATGTTTCATGATGGCAATAATTGTACCAAAGATAACATGTGGATCAAACACTATAAAAATATTTCTTTATGTGTTTATATCAGGGGTGAAATCCACCAGGTTCTGACAGGTTCTGGAGAACCAGTAGCGGAAATTTTGAACAGTTCAGAGAACCAGCAAATACCACCTCTGGCTGGCCCCAGAGTGGGAATGGAGATTTTTCAATATCCTTCCCCTGAAGTGGGGTGGGAATGGAGATTTTGCAGTATCCTTCCCCTACCATGCCCACCAAGCCACACCACACCCACCAAGCCACGCCCACAAAGCCGGTAGTAAAAAAAATTGGATTTCACCCCTGACATGAAGCAATTATTTTCTTTTTTAAAAAATTGCAAGAAAAGAAGAAAATAATTACAAACTATGCTTCCTGGATATCCTCAGAGGAACAGAGGAAATGGTGGCAAATTAGAAACACAAACCTATCAAAAAACCTACCTACATCAAATAACTCAGCAACTGGACCATTTTTATTCAGCACTGGATAGTAGAGTCTTTGGCTCTCTGATCCTGGTTGTTTCCTTGCAGAAATTTTGTTACCCAACCAAGTAATATCTTCAATACTAGAATGAAGAGGGGTTTGCTCTCTGTTTATATACAGCATCTTGCCCTGTTAGGTAACAATCAACAAAATTCACAAGGGAAGAAGAAAATAACACTGTGCCTTTCCTGCATATCCTCAGGAGATGAAATAGTTTATTGAAAAATCACTCATGCTAACCAGGTATACACCACCAAAGCAACATCCCACCTCCTACAAGAGGAGCTGTGTAAGAACATTTTTCAGATTAGAACAAACACATTGCAGCAAACCAAAACAACAAAAAAGAGTAATAGATGGCCTGTACAACAACATGCAACTTTATCAAAAAGTGCCTGAAACCATTATTAGCACCAGCTATGAAAATGATAACATTGCCATACATTTAAAAAATCTTATAAACCATAAAGACAAAACAAAGATAAAGGCATAGCTTTTACATACCAGAGGAATTTAGTCTTGAAATTAAGGTTCTTGATACTTAACACTTTGAAAATATGTATGATTCATTGTACCGTTTGGTCATAATATGGTAACAGAGCATACATACAAGTTCTTCTATGGCAGAAAATTCTGTTAAAGTCCATGAAATAAAATATTTTAAGGATATGTTGATTCATCTGTTGTTAATCAAGTTGGCATGAGCATTTAAATGCTACTGGTAAGAATATAGCTCGCTAAATAGGAGCAAAAAATCAAAACTGAAGTGAGAAGTAATTGCATCCATCTGGAACATGACTTGTAATTTTTGAATAATTAACTATACCAATTTATCAATATATTCCTGCACAACAACAAAATGCCAGGCAAGAAATACTAGAATTATACACAGAGCAAAGCTGTGTACTGTTTACCAAAAAGGCAAAATAGGTATAAATGCTTTAAAATGTATATGTTCCATGTTTGAATGTTTATTTCCCTGTGCAAAATTAATAGGCTACAACACAGTCACAAAATAACAACAACAACAACAACAACAACAATAACCACCACCACAAGCACCACCCCCAAAACACAGAAAGATTGCTGCAGGCTGTGAAAACAGAGAACATTATAAAACAACAGAAACAAAGGCAGAATATAAGAAAAAACAGTTGGATGACAGATTAAATGGATGGAAAACCAAAGCTCTGCATGGACAGCACTTGAAAAACATTGAAGGAAAATGTGGTAACAACTTGACATGAGGATGGCTTAAGAGAGAAACCATCAAGAAAGAAACAGAAGGTTTAATACTTGCTACTCAAGTTCAAGCACTGCAAACTAATGCCATGAAAGTGAAGATACAAAAATCCACTGACAATCCAAACTGCCGACTTTGCAACAACAAAGTTGAAACTGTTTCACACTTAATATATGAGTGCAGCAAAATCGCGCAAACTAATTGCAAAGCTAGACATGATTGAGTTGTCCACTCATCCATTAGTCCACTGGTCACTATGTAAAAAATAAGACATACCAGTATCGGAAAAGTCATGGGAGCACGAAGTGGAAAAAGTTACTGAAAATGAGACAGTGAAGATTTTGTGGGACTTTTGAATAACAACAGATCGTCATTTGGAGTACGCCAGATATCATGTCGAGGGCCAAAGCGTACAGTTTATTGACATTGCTGTACCTGGAAATGCCAGAGTCAAAGGAAAAGAACTGGAAAAATCATGAAATATCGCGACCTGGCCATTGACACTACACGGCTATGGATGAAACATGTAACAGTGATACCCATTGTCATTGGGGCACTGGGTACCATGTCCAAGAATTTTATAAAACACATGAAGAAATTGCATCTTTCTGCAATAACACCAGCAGAACTGCAAAAAACTGCACTATTCAGATCATTATATATTTTAAGAAGATACTTGGTTGATACTTAGGACGCTGGCAGCAATCCATATCAACCAAATACCAGTCAGTGGTATTTGTGACACATTTTTAAATGATCAGTTGACTGAATTTCATATTTAATGAATAAAAGAGATAATAATAATAATGATTCCATTCTTAATGGATAGTTAGTATTTCATCTAACTTCTTTCTAGCATGTATCTTTTAAAAAACAATGGAAATATTCTTCAATAAAGGAATATTAGAAACAAGGAATGTTTTAATAAATGTTCATATATAGAATGCTAAACTCATATATTCAATGTTAAAAATCAATAGAAGTGGTTTCCCTAGTTCTAATAAAAATTAACATGAGGGTGTAATGGCCCATATTTCCAGTACTTTACATTCATTTTGGTTAGTTGATAAGTGATAACTTATCATATCATAATGTCATAATGTGTGTCATGAAGAAATAATTGATGAACAATATAGACAATTAGCTTTTGCACACATACTTCGTTGAAAATTGGAGTTTGGCATAGAGCAATCTGTATTATTCAGTCCCTCATTTGTGCTGCAAAATGTATTATCACATTATTAATCAAGGTGATTTTCATCTAATTATCAGCATAATAGATATGAATATCACATATCATAGTCATTAATATTTGTATGACACTTCTGATGCATACCTACATAGATTATCATCTATACAAAAAAAGCCTCAGTATACAAAATACAGGCATTCTATTTCTTTACAAACTGGTGTAGAAACAAAATATTGTTCCAGTGGCTTATTGGCAAAAAGAAAACAATATTTAGTGTGTATGCTGCAAGATTGTACATCTTATATGTCAGAAGATGTATGAGAGTTATTCCAATTTTGAAGCATAAAAATTATTCTTCCTTCTTACAATACGTTAAACAATTTATGTGAAATTTAAAACAGTAGATCTGTCCTTTTGTAAAAATCAGATCTAATCACAAACCTACTAAGACTGACATGTTTATACTACTAATTGTTAACAAGACAGACTAATTACAACAATGATTAGAGCTCTAATTAGATGCTTTAATCATTGACATCTGAAAGAGAGGAATTGGGTGGGTAAATGGCAAAACATATATCATCATATCACAACACAAGGCACATATGTTACATTCTTATGTGAAGCATCACATTACATCTCCAAAAGGTCAAGATTTGTATCATTTTTTTAATTATTGCATTTATTATTGCATTTATTATTATTATTATAAATTATTGCATTTATAAATCATGACATCATAACACAAGTTTTTGCTCATCATGGCCTGTATCAGTGTATCAAACATCTTTAGGCTAGAACTCAGCTGTCAAACTCCCGGCCTGAAGGCCAGATGCGTCATGCTGGCCACGCCCACATCCAGTTTAGCAAAAGGGAAAGAAGTCCCAATACATCACATGATGCCACCGTAACAATGCATAACTTCCAACCTGCCAGCAAGTTTGACACCACATGGCTAGAGGAAAGATGGGGAAGGGGTGTGAATAAAATAAAATACCTCTCCTTATCATAGCAGTTTGATAATATGATAATAATTCTCTTCTCATCCTTATGGTAGAAGACTCTCAATCTCGGGTCTTCTACCAGAGGCCTGGGAGTTTGAGAGTTCTGCGAAGGATCTTAGCTGTCCCTAGCACTGCACTCTTCTGGACAGAGAGCTCTGATGTAGCTCCTGGGCTGTGTTGGAGACACTCTCCCAGCTTAGGAGTCACTACTCTGGGACCACTTTGGCTTTTATTTTCCACATCCTCTCCAGTTCCTCCATCAGACCCTGATACTTGTGCAGCTTCTTTTACTCCTTCCTTATCTCTATGGAGATTCTTAGTCATCCAGGTCATCATTGTCCAAACTTTTTCAAGAGGCAACTGGAGTTTCTGGTTTTGCTTTGAAGATGTTTCACTTCTCATCCAGAGACAACCACTGGTTTGAAAGAGGGGTCAAAGAGGCCCCATCTCTGTCAAAATTGAACAGCCCTCTCCCAACAGAGGGAGAGGAATACAACATCAACTATCACCAGTCTACAACACAGTCCTTTCAGCAGTTCCAAGAAGGCTCCACACCCATTTGCACCGCTCAGTCCATGATGACACAGATAAACCTCCAGGTGGCCTTAATGACTTGCTAAAAGAATGTAGCGTTCTGCAAGGAGTATAAATCCTTCCATTCCTTACCATCCAGTCAGAAGATTTTGGATGAGAAGCAAAACATCTTCAAAGAAAAACCAGAAAGTCCAGTTTCCTCTTGAAAAAGCATCTTTGGGACATTCTATCCTAATTTTGCTGTTACTTGGCACTACTACATCTATCACTACTGTCTGCATGTGTATCTATGTATATATATATACATACAATATAAAACACACACACACACAACACATAGTTCTTGACTTATAATAGTTCATTTAGTGACTGTTCAAAGTTACAACAGCACTGAAAAAAGTGACTTATGAACATTTTTCACACTTGCAACCATTGCAACATCCCCATGGTCAGATGACTAAAATTCAGATGCTTAGCAAGTGGTTCATATTTATGACGTTTGCAGTGTCCTGGGATCTGTCAAGCAAATTCAATGGGGAAATCCAGATTCACTTAACAACTGTGTTGCTAACTTAACAAATGCAATGATTCACTTAACAACTGTGGCAAGAAAAGTCGTAAAATGGAACAACTTCACTTAACAAATATTTCATTTAGCAACATAAATGTTGGGCTCAATTGTGGTCGTAACTCGAGGACTACCTGTATATATTATATGTTTCTGCACCTCCATTTCTTCTGTGGGCTGAGATGTCTTTTCTCTGATCATTGCCTGGGTTGCAGCTCTTTCCTTATGTCTCAAGTTATTCCCACAGACGGTTACAGTCCCAGACATCCTGTTTCTTGCTTTGAGGATATACAGGAAAACCTTGATTTAACAAACATAGAAGGGTAGAAAAGCTATCCAGGAAAACTGTATATCCATTGTTGTTACTTTGCTCTAACAACAATGAATAGGGAAGAGTGATAACCTCTGACTGTTCTTGTTGTACCCTTCCTATGTATACAACCAGTCACATTCCTTTTTTTTTCTATTTTTCATGCTCTAGTTAATAAGAAGTGTTATCTTCTGGCGGAAAAGAATCCCAATGCATCTCAATTCAGTGACCCCTAAAATGTCAGGCTTTATGACTTGTATCCCAGCGAATGCTTGTAAATTGAATATAGAAGGGGTATTATTTCCCTGTCCCTTTGCATACCATGAAAAGCTGTTCAGAAGAGTTGGAAATAATCAGAACAGGGGATAGCAGCATGTAGAATGCCACACAGAAGAGACAAAGTTGGCCCCAATTCAGTGGAAATCTCCTGAAAGTTTCCATTTCCATTTTCCTTTTAGCAATTCAGCTGAAATTGTTTTCATATTTCAGCTATCTGTTCCATGTTACTCTAGAAGATTGATGAATCTTGGGAAAGGCTTGGGGATGGGTTGGATGCAGTTCTGTACAATGGAGAAGGGGTGTAGGGAATTGCTTTACAGAAAGAAAGAGGAAGTGCTGGCAGCAGAATTGAGTGATAACTAACTAGGGAATTGGGTTCAAGAGGAACCCCAAGGATTACAGCTGTTTTATCTGGAACAAAAATAAAAATGATTTCAAAAACAATGTTTAAATATATTCATAAAAGTCAAACATTTTTATTTAAAAAATACTCTTTTGAATATGCATTGAATCTGGCTTTGGTGGAACTGTAGAAACATAACTAGGAATAAAAATATTAAATATTATTGTTGGCCATGTACTAACTTTGGAGTTCTTGTCACTTAGGCTATTAAATTAGGGAAAGAAAATCTTATAACCCACCATTTTCAAAATATTCAGACGCTGGGGGCCAATTCATAATCATGGTGGCCTGAGCTTTTTTTCCCCGACTATATTCCTGCATACTATTGTGGAATAACCAATAACAGTTCTGCATTTTACTTCCTCACAACTTCACTTGCTAGTATCTACCAGTAGCTAGTAACTCATGAAGGCATCTCAAGAAATGAAAGGAGATATATGCAAATATATAATCATAGTATGGTTCATTTTTAAAGTGCAATATGATGCTGAAACAGATTAGGGTCTCCAGTCTGTACAGGATTTGCTCTTTTTTCCATATTCTAAGTAGACACTGAATAGCTGGAAGCCAGCCATTTGATCATGACACCTGGTGACCTTCAACGGCTGAGAACAGGCAAGGATAATTGAACTGAACAGTGCAGTTATCACAAATGAAGGCAAATATACCTGTCCCAAGATAATGTTGCAAGATCGAATCAAGATTGAAGCCTGGGAAATGCCCTCCTTGTCATTAACGAGAGTGCTGATTTACCACCAGCTTATCAAGTACTTAGGAGCTAAGGGCTTGGTAGCACAAGAAAACAACTGCCAATCGCCAGCCATCCACATACCAATCAACCAATAGAAATGCATCATATAAATCACATAAACCACATAAGATACATTCATGACCAATGTATCTTTTCTTTTATGTACACCGAGAGCGTATGCACCAAGACAAATTCCTTGTGTGTCCAATCACACTTGGCCAATAAAGAATTCTATTCTATTCTAAATGGTGTAGGACCATGATGGCGAACCTATGACACCCGTGCCAGAGGTGGCATGCGGAGCCATCTCTGCGGGCATGTGAGACAACGCCCAGGTTAGCTTCCCTGTACATGCCCATGTGCCTCCTGCCAGCCAACTGATTTTCCAGTCTCTGCCTGGAGACGCAAGCGCATGCACAAGGGGTGGAGGGGTCGTGCACAAAAGCACAGGTGGGGTGGAGGGGTGTCAGGTGCGACACCCCCATGCCCTGTTTTTTGTTCCAGGAGGCATCAGGGAGGCCTGCTAGTACAAAACGGAGGGTGGAGAAGACAACACACCCATGACCTCCCATTTTTGGTTCCAGGAGGCTTCAGGAGGCCTGTTAGCACAGAAATATAGGTCACGTGTGCATGCAGGGTGTGTGTGTGGCCTGCAGGGGGCATTGCATTATGGTTGTCGGCACACACGCACAGACTGACATGTGCTTATGCGCGCTTTCAGCCCCCGAGGAAAGAAAGGTTCGCCATCACTGGTATAGGATTTCCTGCTTGAGCAAGGGTTGGACTAGAACAGAGGTCAGCAATCTGTGGCTCTGGAGCCGCATGTGGCTCTTTCACCCCTCTGCGGCTCCCTGTCACTCAAAATATACGTCACAATGTGCAACACCCACCGGCACGCAATTTATTGAGCTTTTCAACCTCCAGTAGGCCAAACCGTGGATAAATCCAAGAAAAGAGAAAAGTTTCAGAAGAAAACAGAACATTTAATTCAACTACCACACTGACCCTCTGGGACGAACTTCCCACCGACCTCCGGACTGCCCCTGACCCCCGCTCCTTCCGTCGCGATTTTAAGACTTGGCTTTTTCGTCAAACTGGCTGAGGCGACGGGATTTTAGATTATTGTTTTAAATTTTAAATTTTATATTGGTTTTTATCGACATTGCATTTATTTTAATATTTTTCCTAATGTACTTTTATTGATGTTTTATTTGTGAGCCACCCCGAGTCCTTCGGGAGAAGGGCGGCATATAAATGCAATAAATCTAATCTAATCTAATCTATTCAGATTCAGGTATTTAATCAGTTTTGTTATTTTAGAGCCTGATACAGAGAGCCAAGAAGGGATAGAGGAACTTTATAATCTATTTTCCTCTTTGGGTGGAGTAATTCCACCTGTGTGTATGGCAATTTGAAGTGGTCTTCCCAAACTGAAGTGGGAATGATAGATGAAATTTCTAAACCAAGGAAGCATTTGCAGAATAGAGCTGAATTCTTAGAGAAGTATCAGAAATTAGTTGATTCCAAGACTGATCAAAGCTTACTCTTATTTGCCTATAAGAACTATTTATATTTCTTCTTGAAGAACAACAAATCTTTGGATTGACTAAGAGAGAGGATGCTTTTTATATTCTTTAAAGCAGGAAAACAGTTGTTCCTTCACTGAATGGCATTCATTATCAAAGCTAGATTCGTTAAAAGAGCACTGCTTCCTCTAAACATAGATGGATGAGTAGATAAAATTGGTTGAAAAAGCTGAACTAGTTGAATGTAAGATGGAAAAATCTGATTAGGGGATCTATCAACTGGAACAGATGTATGTAGTTGAAGTGTCTCATTGGTAGAGAGTATTTGGAATAATTTGTCCTTCAGCTGATCTGTCCATTTTGTTCACATTTCTCTCTTGGGAATATCTTTGAGTAGAATTTTCAAAAAAGGGATACCAAAGGATTTCATTATATAAACCTCATATTCAGTGAATTATCAGTATTGTCTGAATTTATTTTTAATTTATTTTTATTTGTTATTATGTTTGCAAACTCTAAGATGCTCATCATATTTTTGTTTTGTTTATGATTCAGCTTCATTTATTATTTTGATCATGTATTTTAATAAATCTTTTAGTTTAAAATGATGTTAATAAAATGTCAGTTTAATTTTCTAATTTTCCACTTTTTCTTTCCTCTTTTTCCTGTGTCTGTTAAACTTGTAGTTATAACTATTTATAAGGCTTCACAAAACATGCATGTTCTTCACAATTATTGTCTAAATAATTACAAATAACTTTATATTTTATTTGGCATTTTTCACTGGATAGCAACACTGGGTTAACTTTCCACAACAAATCTATTACCAATTTTTACTTCATCAGTTCAAAAAATTGGTTAAAATTTATAATTTGATTTATAATTTTAATCCAACCTGTGGAAACATCTGTAATTACACTAAGTTTTTAAAAATCTAAATGTAGTCTGTTTGTGTGATGGTGCTTTGGGCACCTCAAAATATAATTTGCATATAATTATATAGCAATATTATTAATATATTTTTGTAAAATATATAATATTTTAATATATTTGAATGGCTGTCCATCTCACTTAAGTGACTCTGGGTGGCTGACAACAGTTAAAAACAACAGCTCAGTTAAAAAAATAAAAGATATATCAATAAATAAACCATTAAAACAAATTTACCATGATTAATGGCAAAAGTAATCTCTGTACCTTACTCAACACGTACATTGTAAAAGCTCTTTTCTAATAACAGATGCCCAAGAACAGCACCTGAGTCATGTCTCAAGAAGCCCAGCCTGGACCCAGTCTCACTTAACAACTACCATCCAGTCTCCAACCTTCACTTCATTGCGAAGGTTGTCGAGACTGTGGTGGCATGCCAGCTTCCCCAATTCCTGGAGGAAACCGAATATCTGGACCCGTACCAATCTGGTTTCAGGCCCGGGTACAGTATGGAAACAGCATTGGTCACCCTGGTGAATGATCTCTGGTGGGCCCAGGACAGGGGTTATTCCTCTGTCCTGGTGCTACTTGACCT
>JANHFM010005083.1:11891-22243 GCA_032468115.1 Grayia smithii | reverse complement strand
CTGTTTTAACCTGGGTTTAATTATTGCATTTATTTTTAACTTTGCTTTTTAGTTTATTTATTGTGGTTTTAATTTGTAAGCCACCCCGAGTCCTTCGGGAGAGGGGGTGGCATATAAATGCAATAAAATAAATAAATAAATAATTATATTTCATGTTTTATATATGGCCCAAGTCACTCGAGACAGCTGAGGAAAGTCAAAAGGTTGGACAACCACTCTCTGTATCATTGTAAAGTACATATTTACAATGTTTCATAGTGTTTCCAAAAGAACATTTCAGAAGTTGGTAGAAATGTGATAACAGTACAATAAATGGGAAGATTAGTTGAATAATAAGGTTACACTTCAGGATTCAGAACCAACTTATATTTATTGTAATTATTTATGTCAGCACTTACACATTCAACAATGTTCTGAACCTTACCAATATTTAAGAAATAATACCTGTGGTGTACAATATTCTTCGGAATGTTTTATACACATGATATCAGAATAGTAATGTGGTTAAAGTACAGCTATCTTACTTGCAGTTTGAATAGGTGTGCCATGTAAATACAGTACATACCTGGGAATAAGTCCTGTTGAATTTAGAAAGTTTTAATTCACAACAAAAATGGACAGGATTGCATTACAGATCGTCTAAAGTATCTCACAAATCCATAAACTGAGTTTTCAGTCAATTAAATTCCCCAAAGGGATACACAATGTAAATGAGGAGAAATGAGTTTATGAGATGTACAGTATTTATAGTCACTCTGCTATACTTTTCTTATAAAATAAAAAATGTAAAATTTCTAGGAAAGAGTATGATCTTATACCTAACAAACAGAAAAAGCATTTTCACTAAAGTCTTGACTATGTTGAGCTAATCTGCAGAAACTATTTGATATTAATAACCTTTCACTAACACTTGGATATTGTTGTCCCATAGCTAAAGTCCATTTTCAGCACTCAGCAGAATTAATTAAACATCTAATAAAAGCCGGAGTGAATTATACTATGCAGGTATGTAATATTTAGGAATATCATAGCTTATGCATCTTTTTAGGTTTAGATTTCTTATGCTCTTTACTGAATGTATTTAAAATACATCTTTGTCTAGAAAGCCTGGCTGGGTATCTATATGTTCCTAGTTATCTATAACTTAAATATCTTTGAGAATTATTTTACTCAAAATAGATCCAATAAAAGAGAAAGAAAAAATAATAATTTAAGCAATAGTAAGAGCAGAATATAAACTATAAAATGTATAATATTTAGTTTTTACCACAATTAATACTGAAATAACCATACTTTTTAAATTTCAAATATTTGCCTTCATAGCATTAATACTGTATATTTTTCATCAAAATATTTTCCAAGACAGATCTGAGACAAACAGAATATAATGAGAAATGTCTATTAATAGACTTCTGCTTATGATGATGGATGTAGTACATAGAGGCAAAAATGTTAAACTGAACAGTGAAAACAACATACAATAGTTGTCTATTGCCTGCAAAATCTCCACATTTGCCACAGATCCAGCAATAGAATTGTACACTGAATGTTAAAAATCAGCTTACTGAAGTCAAATTGTATTTGAGCTGAAGAGCCATTGCCGTTTGAAAATTTTAATTATTTGGCATCCTGTTTTTAATACTTCGAGACACAGTGGTGTTTTCCATGGATTACAACAGCAATGGCTAACCTTTTCCAGACTAAGTGCCCAAAGCGAGTGTGCGAGTGCATGCTCGCCAGAGGTGGGTTTCAGCAGGTTCTGACCAGTTCTGGAGAACCGGTAGGGGAAATTTTGAGTAGTTCGGAGAACCGGTAGTAAAAATTCTGACTGGCACCACCCCCATCTATACTCCGCCTCCCAAGTCCCAGCTGATAGGGAGGAAATGGGGATTTTGCAGTAACCTTTCCCTAGGGTGGGGTGGGAATAGAGATTTTACAGTATCCTTCCCCTGCCACACCCACCAAGCCACACCCACAGAACCAGTAGTAAAAAAATTTGAAACCCACCACTGATGCACGCATGCCCAAACCTCCAAAATTCAATGTGCGTACGGCCCCTGCACATGTGACCCACCCTGTGCATGCGCCTCCCACACTCCCTGCCCCCTGCGCATGCATGCATGGGCCCCCTGCACACGACCCGCCCCCATGCATGCATGTGTGGCCCAGGGGTGGGTTCTACTTACCTTTACTACCATTTCTGATGATGCACGTGCTTTTCGTGTGATCGGCACGCGTGGGTGAAGCAAGCTTTTTTGGGGGGAAACCCTAAAAAAAGCATTCTGCACATGTGCGGAGCGCACGGAGTGCAGAGAACCATAAGTACGGGCACGCGGGAGGGCCCAGCTCCCAGTTGCGGAGAACCGGTTCATTGATGTCACAGCATCACCGCTACCGGATCGCACGAACTGGCCCGAACCTAGAACAACCCACCACTGGTGTGGCCCCCCACATATAACCTGTCCCCATGCATGTGAGGCAGAGTCCCAAAGACCAAATTGCCGGTGGGAGGCACACACACATGTGCAGTGGAGCTGAACTAGGGTGATGGCTCACATGCCATCAGAGGGTGCTGAGTGCCACCTCTGCCACACGTGCCATAGGTTCACCATCACGGGATTATAACATAAGCTATGGTTAAAGAGTACAGGTGTTTGTTTTCTTACCAATGTTTGAAATAAACTATTTCCCTTAAATCTTGAAAATTGAAATAAGCATTGCCATTTTAAGCAAAAATATTTTTTTAAATCTTAAAAGCTAGAAATGTTTTGTGCAGGCTGTAAAATGATGGTTTAAATCAGATCTGGGCATTTTACGTCCTTGAGACCACATCCAGCCCTTTGGCTATCCCTCTCCAGTCCACATGAGATCAACCGGAAATTAGAAAGCAAGTGTAAATAAGTGTGCCATGAGGGTGGGAGAAGAAGCCGAGTTTGGTCTGGTTCTAACAGTTACCGTGCGCTCCTTCATTTGGCTAATGGCCATAGAAAGGTGAGAAGATAAATCATTTTCTGCATCTGCAGAGCACCCGTTCCTGGCCTGGAGCAACTAAGAAGTTCAGGTGATGGATTTGAGGAAATAAATTCAGGTACATTGGTTCGGCCCTCCATAATAGTTCTATTTCTCACGTAGCCCTTTGGGAAAATTAAACCCCTGGTTTAAATTATAAAACAAATATATTTCACTGTTGAAATTTAGATGTTTTCAGTGAAACCACAACAATTGTCTGAAGCATTTGTTCTGTGATGATACAAATGCATTTGAAAACTTGTCAATTGTTTTTTAAAATCTATTTATTTCTGTTTTTCCTACCCCAGATCTATCCAGATGAAGGTCATTACATTACATCAGAGAAGAGTAAATATCACCTTTATAGCACACTTCTCAACTTTTTTAGTGCTTGTTTAAAGGAAGAAACACCCATTTTACCACAGGAAGTAGAAGACGATGAATAAGGAATGAAGAATAGGACTTGTATGAGGATTGCTACAACCACATTTAAAGCTGACTGTAAAAAAACAGATTCTTTGGGAGCCTGAGGGCAGCCAAAGTTTATAGCAGCGGAGCAGCACATTTTGTGACAATGGGCTAAAAAAACTGGGATTTGAATACACAAATCCATGTGTGATGAAGGAACAAAACATATACCTTTGCGCAAGGCCAAAGGTTGGATGCAGTTTTCTGAAAGATATTAATTTTGCATAAGAGTAGAGTTAGTGCATGTTGATTTTGTTACGATTCACTGTTTGTTCAGTATGTAGTTGCTCTGTTTTATTTAGTATGCACATAATTTTTTGATTTCAGGATAATGCACACTTTCATAGGTGGCTAATATTTGAAGAAGGGACCTGCAGTCTAATATTCAATTGTAATTTTAGATTAAGTGCATTTTTCACTGTTAAGCATCAAAATATTGGGGAAAATGCATTTTAGTTGACCGAAAGACAAATCAATAAGTAGACTTTAATTATAAATGTCAAGCGTTTATACCAACTAAATCAGTAAGCAAAACTGCAGTAGTATATGCTTGAACTTTATGTATATACACAAGACTCCTTCCACAACAGTAACAACAACAAAAAGCAATGTCCACTTTAATATTTTTTTTTCAGGCTATAACTACACCTATGTGTCAATTGACATCAACAACTAAAATAATTTCCCAGTTAAAAGTTGCATATTTTGAATTACTAAGCAATGTTTGGGTTGTGCTTTTTCTCGTATTGTTTACAGTATTTTGCTGGTTACGCTCTAATTTTAGAGTACATTACTTTGTCACTTGTACATTAGATACATGAATATTAAATTATAGTTTCAGATAAAGAAATTTTATTAACAATGTAATGCCATAGAGTAATACTTTGCTGAGCTATTTTGTAAAGCTGTTTTCCCCCCCTTTCTTCATACTGGTTGGGATTTCATTTTGAACTTCGGTGGTAGCGTATTGCAGAGCTATCTGTCAGATTTTCTTTTGTGCTTCACAGCTATTCATTGAGTCTGTTACAAGAATGATTTAAACTCAGCTGAATAAGTTGGAAATTATTTGTCTCCATGTAGTTTCAAGAATTGATAAATGATTTTTATTTTATTTGATTTCATTTAGATGAAAATCCTGTGGTGCATCCATGTATTTATCAAGGTGAATTACACCCTTCAAATGATGCCATGAAATAAACAAACCAGGGAACTTTGGCCATCAAAGTATAACTGAGATCAAGTGCTATATTTATTTAATTTTGGAGATCTTTGGAGTATGTATAAGTGGGGCAATTCTAATGGTTTAAAGTTCCACTGCTTAATATTTTTTCCAGGGCTGGATTCACTTAAAAAGCCTAATTCATGCAATTTTCAGGGTTTTTTCTTTTAATTTATATGTAGCCATTTTTGCCATGCATTGCAACACCTGGAAGATTTAAAGTGTACATGCTATTTTTAAAGTAATATTCTTAATGCATAAATATACCATCTTTTTTATTTTGAAAATTCCTTGCCTGAAATAGTAAATTGCATACATATATTTTTGCTAAGGTGAAAAGTTCAATTTTCTTTATAAATCAAAAGAGATGCTGTTATTCTAGATGTGCATGTAAAATATAGTTTAGGATATTATATAATTTATATACCTCCAAATATGAGGGTATGTACACTTAGATTTGCTCACAATCTTTCCTGAGAATCAACATGAAACTGTCTCAAAATCCAATATTTATTAACCCACCAATTACCCATATTTCAGAATAACATAAATTATTTTTTTTAAGTTTTTATTCTACAAACTAATAAAGTTAAAATATACACATCATTAAAAGAGCAGCACAATGATAAAATTTATAAGCATAGTAATAAAATGTGGGCAATTTTAAGAAAGACCTTGAGATTGTTTTAAACAGAACAAAAAAAAATCTCACCATTTTTTCAAGTCATGACCACAAACACAAATGTTTTATTTTTGCAATATTTTTGTGTGAAGTATAATATTTTTAGCTGAATAGCAATATTAATAGATTCAAAATTTGCCCAACAATTTAGCTAAGAAGAACATATGCATCTTGAATATATAGCTATTTATCCAGAATCATTTGAGTCTGCCTCAAATGCAATAATAATGGAATAAGACCAAGCCAGGTAGATTAACATTTCAACTCTAAAATTACATTTCCCATAGAAGGTTTATTTCAATTCTTTGAAGTGTCTATTATACAAAAAAAGCAGGTGTGGGTTTTTTCTTTAAAACTCATTTTAAAAAAATAGAAAATTAATTTCAGTCTTCTACTGAATTAACAGAATAAGCCATTCAAGCATATCATTTCAATGGTCATTATTTTATTATCTCAAAATTTCAAATTGAAATAAAATAAAATGACTGTCTCAAAAGGTGCAGACAATTCCTTCAGAACTGCTGATAATTCTTTCTAAATGTTTTAAATCTTTAAAAAACAGAAATTCTGATTAGATTCAAATAAACCTAATAACAAGTACTGAAAATGAATACTCTGAAGTCAATCAAACAATAGATCCCAAGTAGTTATATCACAAAAGCCAAGCTTACCTGAAATAGATTTATATGCTATTTTTAATTTATAGTTACCTTAGCATATAAGTTTCTCATGGATATATGAGTCAAATTTACATCTTTTCTGTATATCTCTTCTAGCATTAATTACAGCTATGAACACTGATTCCCTGCAGAAACAGGAATTCTAGTATTTGCCAGGACTTCAATGGGGTAAAATTATAAACCTCAAAAAAACAAAAAACAAACAAACCAAGAAGAGCTGAATTTTGAAGTTCTTCAGTTCATTCATTCAGTTCATTAGCAAAGCTAAAATCAGTGCCCCATGATAAAAATGGGAGAATAAAAGTTAAACCCTTAACTGGCAATCATACTTTCTGCAACAAAAATCTTGTAGGATATTTTTGTCAAATAAATGTATCCAGTATTTTTTACATGTGTTTAAAATAATATTATGAAATAATTGTGGGGAAATCTGTCAGATTCTAAATCAGCCTTGAAGTTATATTCATATTTACTGCATGTACCTTACCCAAATACTCTAGGGAATTTTAAACAACCAATTCTAAAAGTGGACTAACTGAAACTAAGTCTAAAATCTAAATTTAGTCTTTTATTTCCATTTGAGAAGGGTTCCTCAAAATTCATTTTCAAGGTAATGTGTCAAAAACAAAACTTAATTCTTTACTTTTCTAAATTATTACTTTGATCAAGTGGCATCAAGTCCAATTTAGTCCAGTTTATTGAATATATTGAATTTCAGTCTCACATACTAATGGCATAAGAGAAAACATATTTGGTAATTTATGCATGAAACCTATTACCAGCCAGTATAACCATTTATGTCTGAAGTCCTTGGTGTACTCTGAGCTTGGCTGCAGAAGTTTCATTATTCCACTAGGTAACATCATCAGTATCCTTTATGTCTGCTCCATGATCGATTATAGTGATATTTTTAGAATTTCCCAATGTAGACAAGGGACTCTAAACCAAATCAAAGAGAAAAGGAGGTCGAGAAAATCCTTGAGTCTATCTCAACATAAAGAAAAAGAAAGTAGACCATTAATATCACTGAATGCATTATATCAACCAATAGAGCTTTGCAGAAACCCAAAAGATATCAAAGCCCACTACAGAAATTGTCAAGGTTTTCTCTGTATTCAGCTCATCTACAGTGGCTGATTCTTATCTATTTTGAAGAAAACCAAGAACATCAATTATAAATATGTTATTACCAGAAAGCTGACATTATCTCAATTCAATCTGAGCAGAGTATGCTATTGTTGGAAAAATGTCCTTGAATTAAGAGGCCCAAACTGCTGTTAAAATCTTGTCTTGCCCTACCTGTAAATAGATTAACAGGAAAATCAACAAAAAATATAATTAAGCCCTCAAAAGAAAGATATATTATAGCCTGAATACAAATAAAAACAAAATAGTAGAAAAAAAAAGGAGGGAGATTCCCTTACTTACTTTAGAGCTTAAAGTAATGAGATATTTTTTGGATTCCACCTAATTATGAATGATTTCTGAATCCTTTTTGATAATTTCAGAGCAAATATGCTGATTCTTCCCTTGAGCAATATTTCTTGCTTTAACATTTTTCTGTGTTGTATTTCCTCAGTAGAATAATAGAAAAACTTAACAAGGCATTTTATCTACTTATCTGATTTACCACATAGAGTAGGTCATTATAATGGCAGATCTGAGGAACCTCACGATAAATGGTCAGGTTTTTACAAAAAGAAGAACCAAGCACTCCCGTTATCTAGCTTCTTCCAGCACAGTTGATGCTTTTCAACTTCCTTCAAGAACCTCATGTCACATAGATTAGCCCAGCAAGAATGAGATTCAAAAGGCACTATTTTATTCTGAAGAATCTTAACTACTTTTAATAAATCACTTATAAATGTGAAGATACAGTGTGAAGATATGAAGATCCAATGATTTCCCACAATCTTCCAATTGATTTATTCTGTTTCCATTTCATCTATTCTGGTACTTAACAGTATTAACAAGTCTTTAATAATATCTTTTTTTCCAAATCCCAAAAATAGCTATCAGGATTTTCTCAGCAGCTGCTGACACTGTTGCTTAAGAGGTGGCATAAAGTGGCAGACCTTTCTTGGGCACAATCCAGGCAAATAATGAACAAACTTTTCCCACTAGTTAACAGGTGCTGTTATTGCCAGTTTCTATTGCTATTGGGTCAGATTAAGTCAATTCAATTTAAATGTCTTTGGCTGCATGAATTGAATTTTCGCACTTATTTTAGTGATCTGAATACAAACAATTCAGTGTCTGATTCGCATCAGGGATGTCAACTGGGTCAAATGCTCAAACAAATATATTCACTTGCAAATAGGTTCCGGGAAAAAATGGATAACACTCAGTTCGAAAAATATTGAGCTATTTGATAAAGTTTTATTTCAAGATGTCATTGCTTTCTTGACTAAGCCACAAGGAACCAAGATATTTTGTTTATTATTTATTTGTCAAATTTAGGTACCACCCATTTCACTCTCAGAATACCTGTATATAACTGTTCTACTGATTTCAACTATAATTTGGGACAAAACATGGGATAGTAAGATGTAGGACCAGGTAATTCAGTAAATAATATAATAAATTTCATTCATGCTAATTAAAGATACTCTAAAGCTTGTATTAGATTTCTTTATAAAATAGAGGCGATGCCATCACCTAGTTGGCAATTTCATTTCAGTTAGAAATATTTCAAATTATAAATTTCAAATATAATTCCATTGGGCCAGATTGTTTATCATTAATCAGGATCGTGAGCAAACTTACTCTTGTTAAAAAAGTAGAACTTCCTTCAGTGTTATATTGGGACAAAGGACAACAAAATGTATAGAAATGCTAATGAATAGATAACCCAATGGTGATGAAGAAACATATTTGCTCCTTTCTGCACTTGCTACAACTTCATCGGAGTTTCTTTTCTTCAGCTGTGTTTTGAATTTAAAAATGCATGTTAGTCAGACCTGCAGGTGGGCAAATGCAGTTGTGGTTACTACTTTGATTAGAGAAAAAAGATTTCTTTGCATAATAGGAAGAAAGGGATTTTCTGTATAGCACGTTATACTTGGAAGAATAATTTCAAATGATACCCAGTTCATCAGAGAGTTCTGCAGAGGGATAGAAGACAAGAAAGGCAGAGCATTTATACTTATAAAAGGAGAGAACATTAAAAGGTAACTATTCTTTGAAATACTTTGGAAGAGTTTGTACCAAAATAGTGTTGGGAATGAAAGGGCCATTTGGTTTATTCAATGCCCATTTTTTTGAACATGCGTTTTTCCTGTTGTATGTTTTTTACATTTTATTATTTTGGCTTGCAAGAAGAGTTTATTCAAAGTTATTCTTAGATGTTGTTAAACCTAATGACAAGTCATGTCTTCAGATTTCGTCCATATCCTATGATCTGTCACAGAACCAAAGAAGAAAGAAATGACCTAAAACCTGACATAAAAAAGAGATTTTTACACATCCCTTTCTTTCAGTCTCTGGGGATGTTTGGCAAACATTAAAAGATACACAGCTCCTGAATATTAGTACTTTGCAACAGACTGAAAGAAGCATCAGTGGGATTTCTTCGGCAATCGTGGTTTATACTACTTTGATTTCTGAAAATATAATAGTTGAAAACTGTAATTCAACAAATGAGTGTTTCAGTCCTTTTTTAAAAACTTGTAGCAGAAACAGAGAAAGGATATGGTATACAAGTCTACTATACAACCCAAGGACCGGTCACTCACTAGAGAACGAGTTTCCTCAACAGTCATTTGAATGGCACTACTCAAAAGCAGGGACTTCCAATCTTGGCAAGTTTAAGACACATGGACTTCAACTTCCAGAATTTCTCAGCCAGCTCAAAGAATAAGTTTCCTTTCCTTTCTCCCAAAACTCTTCCACTGCTTTCACTACTACCTGCCACTAAATACTCAAGGAAAGAAAAAAGAATTAAAATATTTGGGGTAAAGGAATGACAATTTGATTCATTAGAATATTTATACCATGCAAATATTCTTTATTTTCTTCCTTCTTTATTGTCCTGCTCACCTACTGAATTTTCTCAGCAACTGAACTCTAGATTTCATAAAACAGAAGCTGCCGGAACTGCCTATTATTTCAGGAATGGAAATGATACTTTCAGGGATGCACAACATGCTATCTTGTTTGTGTATGATACCCTTATTTTTCCTTTGAAAAGGAAATGTTCTGGCTGATACATTTTATTAAAAAAAATATTGTTAATCTACAACTCCCTTCATCAGATACATTGAATACCTTGGCTGATGTAAAATTTAAATTGGAA
>JANHFM010005083.1:0-11791 GCA_032468115.1 Grayia smithii | reverse complement strand
AATTGTTTGCCATTCCTCCAAATTAATTGTTTTAGAGACATTTTTCCCCCACGCAATCATTGAATCTTTGATTATTTATTATGAATCTTTGATTATTAAAAAATATTGTTAATCTACAACTCCCTTCATCAGATGCATTGAATACCTTGGCTGATGTAAAATTTAAATTGGAATGAGTTATGGATGGAAAGTTGGCAAAAGACAGACTGGTGGTGCAGTTTATATACAGCATAACATAAGACTATAAATACCTTATTGCACAATAATTGTAATGTTTTTAAAGTCCATTGTGTTTATTGAGATCTTTTGAGTTGCCGGAAATGTTTTGATGTTTGTAAGTTTAGCACACCATTTTTATTTTATTTTTAATGTAATCACATTCATTCATTCTTGAATCTTCCAACTATTAATAGAATAACAGAATAATAAGAGTTGGAAGATACCTTGGAGGTCTGCTAGTACTCGTATTAGTCCTTGTAATTTACTTTAATGGAATATAATTACAGGACGGACGGAAGGAAGGAAGGAAGGAAGGAAGGAAGGAAGGAAGGAAGGAAGGAAGGAAGGAAGGAATATCTTGTATTTTATCTCTATTACAAAGACATTGTGTTGTTATTTGTGATTCATCTTTGTCCCAATTAACCTGCTGCCACCATAACAGAATGAAGTTTATCTGCACATTATCATGCATGACCACCAAATGTACCTGCAACTCAATTAGTTCAGGATAGAAATTAGCCAATACATCCTTTATTGTAGCATAAAACTGATTTAACTTGTCACCGAACATAGTTCTAAAATACATCGGAACATTTAAAAATAAAATATGCTGTTGGACACTCCCATTTGCCAAGCAGGAATTAAAAGCTGAAAGCTATTTTGTGACATTTAGTAGCTGTATTAACATCCCTAATTGTAAATGACAAGGCAATTACACTTGAAAAATATCCCAACAAAGTGCCTTAAGCAATTACAAAGCTTCCATCAACTGAGAAGGACTATATTTCATTAACAGGGGAGATTGAGGAGACAAACTGGCTTTTGAAGGCTGCCTGATTAGATCAGGGGTCCAAATTAACATGGTCTGTTAAATGGCTGTCCAAGACATTCCCTAGAATGTCCCTAGAGTTGGTTCACATAACTGGTTGAATACGGGGAGAAATAGTGCATTTCTTTCCATTGGATATTCTAGTCTCGTACTGATTAAGAAAGGGGTGTTAAGAAACAAAACAGAGGGCACCATTCTTGTAAAGACCATCCCTGAAGGTCTTCAAGAAACTATGAATAGTAGTAATGGTACAATTCCAATAGCACAAGACAGAGGATTCAAGATTATTAGACTCTGTTTTGTTTCTATCTTTGTGGGTGATTCCAACAGGCAAGGATCGTAGCTCAAGAATAATGGCCAGTGCATATTGAGTTGTAGTTCAGTGCTAATCTATTTGGAAAGCATTTTTATATCATATTCTGACAAAACTTGAAAAGTTTCTACCTGACACTCTAGACAGCTGTTGCCAGTCACTCTTGGAAGTATCAGCCTAGAGGAACTGAGCGTGATATAGCATCCTATGATATCAAGAAATGGCTTTTGCTACTTAGCAGCTACACTTCAATTTCAGCACACTCTATGCGGGATCAGACTTGCAGTTAGAAGTGGGGAAGAGGATTACCCAATGTTGCACAAAGTACAGAAAATTCTTTTGACAGCACCATTGACTGGGAACAAAAAGCAACTAGTTCTGCATTAAACTGAGCTGCACACAAGAATCTTCAGCCAACTGGATTACACTTTCCAGTTCTGCTTAAAGACCTGCAAATGATTTCAAATAATACTTGGGAGAAACAAAAATAATAATAATAATTTGGTGTGGGTCTGAAATGTTATCCTTTCCATGATTCAGGGCAGGGGTTGTGCATTTAATTATCTCCAACATCTTTCAGTGAATAAAGTGACATTTGCAAAAGAAATAATTTCAAAAGGCTTAGATTACTGCAATACCCTGTAAGGGATGTGAAACTGTGCAAATCTTTTGAAGAAATTAGTTGGAACATGTGGGAGCATGTGCAAAGTAATTCTTTTTGGATCATTGAACCAGCTTCTTCCTTTTTCAGGTCATCCAGCTGTTTGAGAAGCTGCTTTCAATTTTGTGGAAATGCATGAAGAGACAGCTAGAAGATGATGATGAAGACTAGGAAAGGAAGTGATGGCTTTAATATTTTGGGGGGAAGATTCTTTGGATCTGTTTCAGTGTACTTTGAAATATTATTTTAATGTTTTTGCACAGTCCTATAAGTGTAATACCTTTGGGAAATACTCATGAAAAAACAATGTCTTGAATACTGTAGTTAAACTGAAACAATGAGTACAGTAACTTAAATATAACTTAGGCAAAGAAACCTTTTAAAGAAAGGTTCATTTTAAACCTTAAACATCCTATTTTTATTTTGAACTTCTATCATGTTATCACCAGTGTGTTCCTCCCCTGCTTCTGAGATTTAATATATTCCCATCATCGTTATCATCATGTATTATTTTTGTTTTTGTTTTCTTCCCACTTCTAATAAGGAAGAACAATGAAACGTCCTACTTTAAAGTAAGGCAATAAAAGATTTAACATGCAATTCATGTTTTGGATCTGTTATAGTCTGGATCCTATAACAACTGCCACCTGGCAAATGTCTATTCAATATAGGTAGATAGATCTTCAATGACTGCTTTTAAAAAGGCTTACTTCCACTTCTCTTGGGAGGTGAGAGGAAAAAGGTCTTATTGCTGGTGCTACACTGAGTTAAGCCTACTAATGGGATCATGAGCAGGGTCTCCACATTTACCCTTCGTGCAGAGGTCATGTGGTAATGCAGAGCCAATATTTTAAATAGATCAGTCTTAAGCCATTTAGAATATCAGCACTGCCAACACATATTAAAGCAAGACTTTTGTAGAGTTCGTATTCATTACACTGAGCAGTTGAGGCTATTTAATCAATTTTGTTCATTTACATTCACTGTACAGCACCACATTGCAATTGATCATTATTAATCCATATTGTAGGGGTTGATATGCTGACATTCTATACCCCTTCCCCCAAAGTGTGCTGTAAAGCATTATGGGGTGGTATATAAAGCATTATGGGGTGGCTATTGCTATTTTAAAATTGTTTCTCTAACCTTGATTCATCAACAACTGACATTGAAGAATACCAAGGTAGAAATCACAAATCCAAATCCTGCAGTGTAAAAATGGAACATAGAACACAGCATTTTCATAATAACAGAATAACAGAATTGGAAAGGGAGCTTGGAGGTTTTCTAGTCTAATTCCTTGCTCAGCGGAAAAATCTAAACCATTTGAGGCAAATGCTTGTCCAATCTCTTCTTAAAAACGTCCATTGTTGGAGCATCTACAACTTTTGGAGGTAAACTATTCCACTGATTAATTCTTCTAACTGTCAGAAAATTTCTCCTTAGTTCTAGCTTGCAATTCTTTATTGGCCAAGTGTGAGTGAACACATACAAGGAATTTGTCTCTGGTGCATAGGCTCTCAGTGTACATACAAACAACAAAATGATAAAGCATAAAGCATAAGATACAATCAAGATCATAAGATACAAACAAGAAAGTTTATTATAGAACCTCCGCTCCTTCCACCGCGGCCTGAAGACCTGGCTGTTCCAACAAATTGGCTAATTCTGATTCTGGGTTTTTTAACATTTTTAACATTTATTATTTGTAAAATTTTAATTGGTTTTAATCAGGATTTTATTTGTTATTGTACATTTTAAATTTTTGTTAGCCACCTGAGTCCTTCGGGAGAAGGGTGGCATATAAACTTAAATAAATAAATAAATAAGTTTAATAAATAAATAGATAGATAGATAAATAAATAAATAAATAAATAAATAAATAAATAAATAAATAAATAAAGTGTTAAATCATAAGAAAGCAATAGGAGAAAGTCATAGGAAGGATGAGAAAGATAATAGTAATAAGTCCTATTACATGCGTAAATATTCTTAGGCATAAGACAGTGCTGTGTGAATTAGGTGTTTAGCAGAGTGATGCCATGGGAGGAAAAGCGTCTTTGTATCTAGTTGTTTTGTTACAACATATTTTGTATGTAAGAATATTGTGTGGAAGAAGATATCAAGGGGAAGACAATTTTCATCATCAAACACCTCTTCTTCTAAATAGTTAACTTAATAGCAAAGTAGTTAATAGCCACCTTAATAGGATGATCTATATTCCCAGTGTAGGAGAAGCAATTAGCTAGTCTCTGAATGAATATAAACAAGCAATTCACACAGATCTATTCATTGGCTCATCTCTCCTAGAATCATACAAGAATAACACTGATTATTTTTTTAAAAAAATGTGTCAGTTATTGTAGAATGCTGTTTATGTTATGTTGGTATCCAGAGAAGAAATACAATATTATATAGAGAGAAAAGAAGTAGAAAATTAGATATCCAATTTTACAGCTAGCTGTGTATCACAGCATTCTCTAAGTTTTAGCCTTCTTTTTTGTTGCTGACCAAAATTAATGTCTTTGTAACATTCAGATAGACAATAACAGAAGCAATTATAAAGGTAGAAATTATGTTACTGCAAAGTAGCAGATGGATTCTGTAGCTTCCAGGAATAATTTCTGGTTTTGTAATAGTAAGTTTATACGGATTCCATATGACTTTTCCTATCTAATGTTCTTTTCATATCAGTCTTTCATCTTTTGCACTCAGATTTATGTGATGGAAAACACTCCATTACCTTCTGGTGTTATATTTTCATTCTCATTAAACATGTTGACATGCAGAGAAACTGTAGAATTTCTCAAGGTAATTTTGTTGTAACGATGTATTACTGATCTACTAAGTAATGCCAGCACAGTAAACTAAATTGCTATTTAACCAATGGCTGGCTAGCTCTCCACTCATTTCCCTCTCCCCATCAAGGAAAAAAGATAGATATTTTTGCTACATCGATTACCTTAACATTCCATTCAAACACTGATACAGTACCTTATTTGCATGGAAACGTTCTAATAAATCAGCAAAGCTAACACTATGTTGCCTCCAAATTCAAATCTCCATAATAATTTATATCTAATACAAAGCAGAAATCATAACAATACCACTCTAACTTTCTTAATGAAGTCGGGAAATGTATCTTCCATAAAAAGGTTATTCAAGCTTGATTATCATTATAATGCTAAAATATTAACAGATTGCTTTTGTTGTCCCAGATTAGCTTGTCACAGTTTACATTAGAGTGTTTGGTTTAGCATAATTTTAATGGAAATTTTGTTGTTGCTTCTAAATGAAAACATCTTTCCATATTCTTATATGGTTTAAAGCAGTTTCATGAAGTGCATTAACTGTTTAAAAATTGTATCCACCAAAGTAAAAACAGAACCCCTAGTTCTTAATTCTTAAGAGCAGAACTTATGAATAGATGTTTCTATATTCATAGCTTTAATAAATATAATTATTATGATGTAAATTCAGAAATTGAAGCAGGGAGGCTAACCTATAGCTGCAAACTACATTCTTAATTGAGGGGGGAAAACCATGGAAGGATTAAAATGCCTTTGGCAAAAAGCCTTTACTGTAAAACCAGTGGAATTTAAAATTCAGCTTTTTGTTGTTTTCAGTTCTTTGAAACAGTAGTAATTCTATTACATACTCACTGAAGTTCACTGGTTTTATACATTAGAAAACAAATTTCAGATAGAAAATTCTCTTTATCCCCATGGTCCATTTAATAAACCTTTCCTAATTAAATCAAAAGTTTCTTTAACTGTTTAAGTTGACCAATTAAATATTGCCACTTAAAATGCATGCATATATGATCCAAACACTGAAAATGTCGAGCTATGTAGAGCAAGAAATATTCCTGTGAAAATGTTTCTGTAGGAAAGCTTGCTTCCACCTACTTTTTTGTATGGAAATTAGTGTTGAGTACATCAGAAAGAGTGTGAATGGGATATTTTAAGAAATATCTTGGTAAAAACAGAAGAGTTAAGCTTAGGAATGAATGGATAAATAATTAATTAATGTGGATTGCATATAAAAATGTATGTCCAAAAGCAATAAAAGTTGTATCATGATATCCAGTTGCAAAAACCATGACTTCTATCCTCCTTATGTAGAGGTTGGGACAAAAAGGTCTGGACAGAAGGGTGGAATTTGCATCCTAACCTCACCAAGTGCTCATTGTCATTTTGAAACAATTTCACTTTGCTATGGAAGCAATAAATTGAAGTGGTTGGGTCACACAGAGACAATAAAACCAAAGAATGGGTTGCAAAAGAAATATATGAAAGAAAAGAACAAGAGTCTAGAGGAAACAGCAGAAAGAGAACATTATATTTGAATGGAGTAGATGAGATCTTTTTAAAAAAACCACCACAGGCAATATGTGAATTAGAGCATTAAGGTGGTAGAAGCATAATATTTTTTATGGACCTCATACATTTGCAAAAGCTCTGGGAGGCCTCTTACTCCTACTTGGGTTTTTATTGCACTTACAACATCTACAGGATGATTTTAAGAATATGTATTTCATTATATGTAGGGCAACCTTTGCCCATGAAAATGTTGATTGGATTGCAGCTTTAAGAACATGAAATATGTGTTTCCCTCACCTTTAACCTAATCTGATTTAAACGTGGATTAAAGAAATTAAGGCTAAAGTCCATTCTTGGTTATTACAGTGGAATTACTTTGACCCATAGGAATCTATCACTCTTGTTAGTCTTTCAAAGTATCCTCCTCACTTTCTGCTCCTAAATCTCCGCCACCATGACATTTTCTAAGAGCAAAAATTCCTGCTTCAAGGATTGAAATACTTCTTACCTACCCATGGAGATGTCACTGAAGGATAAATCTTCATAAGAAGGGCTCATCTGCAAGCTTCTGTTAATTTCAGTTCTACCATCTCCTACATCTTCTACAAACCTTCCACACCCTCTCTGACAGCTCTGATTCCTTCTTTCTGGAACCCAAAATATTTTCAACACACATATAGCAATAGCATTTAGACATATACCACTTTACAGTGCTTTACAGCCCTCTCTAAGCGGTTTACAGAGTCAGCATATTGTCCCCAAAAATCTGGATCCTCATTTTACTGACCTTGGAAGGATGGAAAGCTGAGTCAATCTTGAGCCTGGTGGGATTTGAACTGCCAAATTGCAGGCAGCAGATGTAGCCTGCAGTACTGCACTCTAACCACTGCGCCACCAAGGCACATACAGCTGTCAATAAGATCTGGTGAGTCACAGGAATTTAACACCCTTTAATTCAACAGATTTTTTTTAGATGCTGGCTAGTCCTTTTGTGACATTAATATCTTCATCTTACAAGTCTTGTGCTATAAATGTGTCCATACTGAATTCCAAAACAGATGTATCCATAGTATAATCAAATAATCTGTAATACAGTTCTCTTGATATTACTAAGGTTCAAAGTGTCTTTCTGGCTCATGTTACAGAAGCAGAGAGAAACACAAATCCCATCTTCTCTTGAAGTGACACTAACCACTCACACTATTACTCACTCACAGAGAAAATAGAAAAAAAGTACAATGAAAACTACAGGATTTTGCACTCCACTAACTTCCTGCATTTCATACCCTTTTGACTGCTGTATTTTAACCTTCATATATTTACAATTATATTATGTATCGTGGTTCTAGTTCCATTGAACTTCTACATGGCTATTCACATGACTTCCCAATTTGCATCAACCATGCAGGTAATGAGGCCTCTAGTTCACATTCTAATGATGATACACTGTCTTACATAAAGGACGTGGCCTCAAAAAGCAGATATAATTTGCAGAATGAGGAAGAACACATATATTCATGTGGTTTAGAAAATCCCAGCAAAATCGGGAAAATAATGATAAAATTTCAAACACGAAGGATTTCCAAGTATTGTGGAAAGTAGTACCAAATGTGACGTGTTGTCTACAGGAATCAGAAAGTGAAAGATGGGAGGAAAACTGGACAGACGAAGGAATACATTGTCTATATGTCTGGATATATAGGGTTTATTAAAAGCATGAATAAATACACCAACAAATGCTGAAAATACCTCTATTTGTAATATGGAGCATTAGTTCTGCTTGAATTCTTGCACGTAAAAATGTAATCTTATTTCCTCTCCTTATTTCCTAGTCACTTCAGAAATCATATTCCTGCATGGTGTTCCAGACTCATCTTCACAGTCAAGTTGACAGACAGTGACTATGTTTGCTTTCTGAAGTGCACATTTGCATGCAGATATAGGGCAACATCTGAGTAAAACAAATGCCACTAAATTGTCAGCAAATGGCGGCAGTATTTACACAGCTTCTCTACTATTTGCAGGGCATAATCAAAACTGCTAAAATACCTAACTGCAGCAAATGTGATTTTCTTAATGAAAGTTTGAGAACATCTGTCTGCTTTCAAATTGCATCAGTGCATCCCACCCACCCTCCAAGTTTCCCAGAAATGTTAATCATAAATTATTGATAGAACTTATTTACACATGTACCTCCTTACCTGCAATTTACAGGTACCTTCTAAGGCAGAGGTGTCAAACCTCAAGGCACGTGGGCAGGACGCTGCCCGCAGGGTGTTTAAATCTGGCCCACGGGGACCAGCCTGGAAATAGCAAAGGACCGGCCCATGGTGCCTCTGGAAGCCAAAACAGGGCACTGGGATATGCATGCCCTCCCCGTGGCCTGTTTTGGCAAGCAGAGTGCTGCAGGAGGCGTCTGTCCTGTCTCCCCCACAGCCGGCCCATGGAGGAGAACTACAATCCTGATACAGCCCTCACATAAATGCAGTTTGACACCTCTGTTCTAAGGGATTCCAACCAACCTGACTATCTTCCACTTAAGAGTAGGAAGTAATACAATAGAAGAAGTATTTGTAGTTTTTCAGGGTTGAACTGTGGGGTACTTGGTGCTCCCTAAGCCTGGTTATATTTTCTTATAAATGTTTCATTACCCAACTAGATGACATCTTCAGAACTAGCAGTAGCTAGGAACCATGGTGATGCAGTGGTTAGAATGCAGTATTGCAGGCTAATTCAGCTCACTGCCAGCAGTTCAATTCTCACTGGCTCAAGGTTGACTCAGCCTTCCATCCTTCCGAGGTTGGTGAAATGAAGACCCAGATTGTTAGGGGTAATATGCTAATTCTGTAAACTGCTTAGAGAGGGCTGTAAAGCACCATCATTTTTCCGTGATATATCTATATCTATATCTATATCTATATCTATATCTACATCTATATCTATATCATCTATATCTATATCTATATCTATATCTATATCTATATCTATATCTACATCTACATCTACATCTATCTATCTATCTATCTATCTATCTATCTATCTATCTATCTATCTATCTATCCTATTGTTATTACTTACAACTACAATGTAAGTAGTTATATTGTAAGCCCCAGGCAAAGAGCAAGTCTAAACCTTACTGATATCTGAGAAAATGCAATATTATAGCTTCAGATGGAATAGCAAAATAAAAAGATTAGGAGAAACCTGCTACCCCAAATTTGGATTACACTTTTCTATAAATGACAGAACGTATTGACTGTAGATTCTTGACTGGAAAGTTAAAAATAAAAACATCCTAGGGAGGAAAAAAAACAACAACCCCAGACCATTTCTGATATATCCATTTATATATCCTGAAGTCTAACTGAAGTTCAGGTAGTCTTGCCTTTACTTTGGCTTTTTTTATAAAAGTTCAGAGAATTATGTGATATGTCCATTAGTGGATTGTGCCATTACACAAGAAAGGAAAGAGAAATGATGTGAGTTAGGATCAATATTGCTATAGCTGCATTCAAAAACTGGGCTTGTGAGGCTGGTGAAGATGTCTACCTATACAGTATAAGCTTATTGCATTACAGATAGTCCTTCACTAATGAGCACATTTGAGCCCAAAATTTCAGTTGCTAAGTGAGACAGGTGAGCTTTGCCTCATTTTTATGACCTTTCTTGCCATGGTTGTTAAGTGAATCATTGCCCTTGTTAATAACACGGTTGTTAAGTGAATATGGCTTCCCCATTGACTTTATCAGAGGGTCACAAAAGGTGATCACATGACCCAAGCAACTATCATAAATGCATGCCAGTTGCCAAGCATCTGAATTTTGATGGTCTGACCATATGGATGCTACAACAGTTGTAAGTGTGAAAAACGGTCATAAGTCAGGTTTTTTTTTCATTTGTCACTTCGAACATCACTAAAAGAACTGTTGTAAGTTGAGGACTACCTGTACCAAGAAATCTGTAAGGTCCGGCCTCTCCTCCTCGTTCAAGAAACTAAGAACTCTTGAAACTCTAGCATTTCAGAAAGGAACCTTTTATTGAACAGGAGTGATAGCAAGACAAAGGGAAAGCAGACTCTGAGTTTCCCTCAGGCAATACAGTTAGGATAAAGGAATTAGAAACTCCTCCCTTCAGTCCGATGTGGATTCAGCCAATCCGCAGGTGTGGAGATGTTATTGTAATGGCTGTCCTGAGAACGCGATAAGGTAGTGTTCTCAGGGTCATCTTCTGCCAGCTTTCAGAGTGATACAACCCACATGGCCTTCCCTCCCCTTACATTCCCCAAAAGGTTAGAAAATCTCAAGACAACTAGGCACCAGGATAAACGTTATAAAACGAAAGGTTACAGGTTGTGAAGGGATGAGGAAGAAAGCAAGAAACCAAGTAATACATGCATGGTGCCCCCCCTTCCCCAGAAGAATGGCAGCATGACGATAGGGATCTGACAAGATCATCTATACAAATGCATTTAGTAAAAAAAATCAGAGTAAGATCATGTATGATCTAACACCCGGCCACACAAAGACTTTGGCTGCATTAATGTTATAACCTTTGAGTTAGTGAAGCACCAGATCAAACAACATATGCTGGAAAACTGATAAACTAAGATCAGTAAATCAAGATACGGAATCTAGGAGCTTGACTGTAGTGTGTATTTACTTTAAGAGGCAACAGTGAACAGAAATGATTTTGAGAACCACTTTACAATGCAGGCAGAACATTGTCCTTTTTAGTTACCTGGCTGTAGAAGGAATGGAAGCTGCATTGCTTATATTCAGCAGCTCAAATGACAATGAAATTCAATTAACATGAGACTTTAATTTAGCTTACATGGAATAGTAAAAAATTGAGGTCATGAAATAAGGTTGGGGCCTTGATTTGTTGGATTTCATTTTATTGATTTGTATGCAATGGTTTAAAAGAATCAGCAGTTCCAGCAAAGACCTGTAGAATAAATAAAAAATGGATGGGGCAAACTGCAACTTAATACCACATTAAATAATGGAAATGTTTCCCATTCCATAAAAAATAGCAAACAAGGAGATTGATACATGCAACAAAGTGGGTTTTCCATCATATTCCTGAAGTGTATTTCTACATAATCAGAGCAGAAATGTTAATGCTTTTAAGATATTACAAGACAATGCAAAAGTTCTCCAATGTCATATGTTGTGACATTAGAGCATCCCTGTTAAGCAAAAGACAGTAATTTAAAACAATAAATATGAATCCTCCCCTTAATAACCCTTGAATCAAAGCTCTGATTTTCAAAAGAAGTAATTGGTTGCGTCATATTTGATTTTAGCTGATTGACTTTGGTAGAATGACAGATATGAATAATTTTGTGCCTTGGGAAGACTTTGGGAAGTCTAAGCGGAGCACAATCTATGTAGCAAATGCTGATCCCTGTACCCAGTGTTGTGGAGGAGGAGGAGGAGGATATATCT
>JANHFM010005080.1:10445-22217 GCA_032468115.1 Grayia smithii | reverse complement strand
TGTAATCTTAAGAAAAATGATTAATGGAGTACATTATTATGTCAGAATGAAAAGACTCTATCATATCAGCACTGTAATAAAATATACTGATTTATATATATATATATATATACATAGTAAATTTGCCTTTAAAAATTAGAGGGTTTCAAACAAAGGCTGTAACAAAATCCTCCAGTTTGTCATACAATTCATTGTAATCTTGCAATGATCTTGCAAAAGACTTCTAAACCACAATAATTGCTGAGACCTGAACACACCCATTGGCTTCATCTGATAATCTCAATCCAAAATTGAGTATTGACAGAACCTGACCTTTTGTTTAAGAGTTTAGAATCAGTTCAAGTCAGAACAGCTGTTATTATAAATTTGCATACGGTAGTAATACAAAAGTAACCAAGTCACCCATTATTCTGCATCTGATTCTCAAGTACAGTATAAAGCTGGACTATCATACTGTATCTTATACGTTTGAATGTGACCAATAAAACAAATTATTACAATTTTACTTTGTCATAGCAATTCTTGAGAACTTTAAAAATAATTGGCTTCTCCCTTCTGTCTCCCTACACATTTTCCTTTTTATCCTTCCTTCTATATTCTCCAACAAAGAGAATAGATTTCCTGGGAGTCATTTAACTCTGCGGCAGAAGCCTTATGATCATGGTCTATCAACTCAAATGCTTTGCCTTTCTAAGAGCATCTTATCTACTTTAGTAGTAATTCTCAAAGATCTGAGGCAGAAAATCATTTTGCCATTTGTGCCTTTTAACTAGATAGAGGATGGGGTTTTCTCCCTGTGATATATCTCTTCTACCACCCAAGTTATTGTTTCTCACTGTCCTTGGGTTTGTTAATCAGAGAATTGCCTACTCACCAAGAATAAGAAAACTGAAAAGGCTCCTCATCATCTGCTTGAATGAGTGAACAAATGACTTGCTTTATGCCAATCACCCAGAGTTAAAGCATAAAGGAACTGCAAAGTGCTAGGAACACAATATTTTGGTAATGTACACTTCCTAAAATCAAAGGAGGAAGAGTACCATTGACCAAAGGAAGTAGCTTTCTTATTCAACAGAATGTGTTATCCACAGATGTTGCGAATTATACAGCTCTAACTAAATCCAGAATTATGGCTGCTGTGTATGAGATTTAACTCAAAGATTTTAAAAAAGAAAAAGAAAATGCCCCAGTATGTTCCTAATGTCTTCCCTAACAGGATATATTACAAAAAAAAGAAGAAAAGAACAAAAAAACATAAAAAATAAAGAAATGGCTTCTTCCTACTTTCTTCTCAGCAGTGATACATACAATTCTATTCAATCCCCTCTAAGATTACATTATATTTCTGTTCTTTCTATAGCCTATTATTCTAATCATCAAGCACATAAGTCTCAAAATCATTTCCTTTTTCAGACAAAAAATAATAATCCATAAGCGGCTTCCAGTCATTTATGAACATCAGTAATAACCTTTACCTAATCAAAGAAGTCGCTTCGGCCATCTCAGCAAATTCACCAACCATTCCCCCATGGTGGGAATCTTTCCATCTTTGTGCATATAATAATCTCTCCACAGTAGTCATACATTGAAATAATCTTCTGTGACTCTTTTCTGTTTATCCACCAGTCCTAAAAAGAAAAGTTCTGGCTTCAGTATAATATTGATCTTTAAAATAAGTTTTACTTTTAAGAAAGTAAGAATTTATCAGATTTCTCAACTGTTCAAACTCTAAGATACAGGTTCCAAGATCCAGCATTTTTCATTTTTGTAAATATAGGTTAGTCATCCCATAGTTTTCTATGAAGTCATTTTCAGCATAGAATTAAAAAAAACAACACAACTCCCCAAAAACCTCTGTAGAAAAAATTAACCAGAATGTGTGCAGAATACAGGTAGTCCTCAATTTACAACCACAAGTGAGCCCAAAATTTCTGCTGCTAAGTGAGACATCTGTTAAGTGAGTTTTGCCCCATTTTACGACCTTTCCTGCCAGAGTTGTTTGGTGAATCACTACAGATGTTCAGTTAGTAACATGGTTGTTAAGTGAAGCTGGTTTCTCCACTGACTTTGATTGTCAGAAGTTCACAAAAGGTTTATTACATGGCCCAAATACACCGCAATCGATTGTAAGTATGAGTTAGTTACCAAGCATCTGAATTTTGATCATGTGAACATGGGGATGCTGTAATGGTCGTAACTGTGGAAAATGATCCCAAGACCCTTTTTAAAGTGCTGTTGTACCTTTGAACGGTCACTAAAAGAACTGTTATAAGTCGAGGACTATCTAATAGCTACAGTTATGTATGTAGCTATGCAGAAATATAGCTGTACTGAATAATCTATAGAACATCATTTGCTACTTAGAGAATCTTGTAAACAAGAAAAAGAAGATTCTTAAGAGTAAGGTTTATAAGACAATAATAAGTCTGTCCAAGTTACCCCTTATTGTTCAGGTATATTTCTTGGCTTACATGCATGTAGCATCAAGACACAAATGTATGCAAGTATAACGATCACCTTTAAAATTAAAAATAGAAAAATTCCTTGGTTTCAGGCCTCTTGCAATAATACAGAAAGTTGTCAAATAAAGCCTAGCTTAATAGTTGTTACTAATAACAATAGCAATAGCACTTAGAATTATATATCACTTCACAGTGCTTTACAGCCCTTTCTAAGCAGTTTACAGAGTCAGCATATTACCCCCAACAATCTGGGTCCTTATTTTACCCATCTCAGAAGAATAGAAGTTTAAGTCAACCTTGTGTCAGTGAGGATCGAACTGCTGGCAGTCGGCAGAATTAGCCCAGAATACTGCATTCTAACCTGTGCCACCATGTTGTCCTATGCTAACTTCTTTTTCCAAATGCTTAAAAAAAACAACAATAGGAATATCATTATACCATTTTCTCAGTTACCTGAGCAAAAGAGTTTTGACTCCTGTTCTACTCAATTTTACAGCATACACTCTTCATGCTGTAGTGTCAATATAAGCACTAACTCAGTTGAATGGTTGTTTCTTTCATTGTAAAACAGCCAATGACTTGATGAGATAAGCCTGTAACAAACTGAAGAGAACTGTCTAAGTGACAAAATAGTTCCCTGAAGAAAGCTGGAAAATTATAATTACAGTAATAGACCAGCAGGATTAACTGAAAATGTTTAATTTTCCATTGATAAACAATATTGTATTTATTAACATTACATTGGCCTCTAGTGGTCAAAGACCATATCTGAAGATTTATTTAATTGAAGAAATAGTTGGGGTTAGAAAAAGGATCTCATAGCTGATTTATACACTGAGGCCTTGCAAATGAGAAACTTTCCAAAAGTTGTCAATTGATATATGTCAATTGATATAGGAATTAGGCATTATCATGGGCATGCCATAGCCATTTATATAACATATAAACAGTGTACTTCTCATTTTTTCAGCACCATATTAAGAAACTGACTTACTAAATAGATCATCTGATTCAGTGGTGGGTTGCTACCGGTATGCCCCAGATCGGGTGAACTGGTAGTGGTGGCGGTGGGAGGCTCCGCCCACCTGCCCGGATGCTTCTGCACATGCACAAAAGCTTCTGTGTATGCACAGAAGCGTCACACGCGAGCGTGCATGTACCCACGGCCAAACCTGTAGCGACGGAAATTGAAACCCACTACTGGTCTGATTCTACCTTTTATGAGACTAGAAAACTAAAAATTAATATCTATTTAGAGGCCTTTGGCAAAACTCTTAATTCTTTTACCTTACTGAACCTATTTAAGTTGGGGTTCTCACACTGCATTAAACCATACTATAGCTTTCTGTAGAAAGCACAATTGGTTTAATTCATATTATATGCTAATCATAAATCATGGTTTACTAACTACGTGACTGCATTCAGACAATATGATTTTATATATATATATATACTATATTTTAGATTTGCACAACATGTGAACCCAGTGTGGGAGTAAGCACATGGATCTGCTACATATTGTTAGTCTACGTAAGGTTATAACATTTGAGGTAATGGTTAAAGTTGCTGGATTAAAAGGCAGGAGACTGTGGGTTGTAATCCTGCCTTTACCATGGAAGCCAGATGATTGATTTTGGGATCAATCTCTTGGCACTTTGGGATCACTCTCTTGGCACTAGGAAGAAGGCAATGGTAAAGAGCCAGCTTGGTGTAGTGCTTAAGGTGTTGACCCAGAAACCAGGAGGTTATGACATCTAGTCCTACTTTAGGCATGAAAAGCCAGCTGGAGACTTTGTGCCAATCACTCTCTCTTAGCCCAATTTAACTAACAGGGTTATTGTGGAGAAATAGGAGGAGGAAGGAACATTGGTTGGTATGTCTTCAGCCTTGAGTTTTATATAAAAAAAGGCAGAATTAAAAAAAAAAATCACTTCCAAAAATGTTGCCAAGAAAACTGTGTGAAGCCAAGACTGATTTGATGGAAAAAATAATAATAATGACTTAGCCAAGCTATTTGGGATTCAGCCGCTTGGAATAAATTGGCTGAATTTATGCTAAATCCCACCCTTCCCTGCCTTAAGATGGATGAATTTGAGATTTGCATTGGTTCAATGTATTGACAATAAAAGGCCTAATTTTATGCCGACATCGGGAGCATTTCCTTCGTCTGATTTTAAGATTTAAACAACATCAATTTATAAGATCTTCTCTGTATGCACTTAAAACAAAATTAAAAAATGAAACATGGGCAACATTTAGCATCCTGCCAATATTCCATACCTGGTTGTACTCTCTTACTTTCTCCATTGTAACCCCCAGTTCCGATTGAACTCAGCCTGTATGTAGTCCAGGAAACCAACATATTTCTGACACACGTCTTGAGACCCTGACATGGAAAGTATACATCTTTCCTTGCCTGAAGGAGAAATTACAAAGTTAACAACCAGGTGGATGATGGTCAATACTCTGATCCATGTGAGCGTTGATTCCTCCAATTTGATTTTCAAAACTTTCTGCTAGAGTCTCTAGACTAAGGCTGCAGCCACCATCACTACTGCCGTCTGGAAAGCATGTCAACAAGCCCAGAGTTGAAAGATTATGTGAGACCTCAGTTTAAGTCCGTCTCTCTTTGGTGTGTGTGTGTGAGAGAGGGAGGGGGTTGATTATTTGCCTCTCCATCATCCTACTCTGTTTCTTTGCTTCAAGAGGTTATTTAATAATGGTCCTCTTGATGCTACTCTCTATTGAAATTCAGCACTGTATTTGTTCATAGTGGTTGTCCAAAGTGAGTCCTTAGTTATATTACAATTATGTTGTTACTTTTGGAAAAAACTCAAGTTTTGCATTTTTGTAATTTAGAGGTCAGATTTGCAATGTTTTGTTAGTTTATTCTTCTGTTCTTCTGCATTGGTAGGCTATGGATACATGTGATTAAAAAATCCCAGAAAATCAGAAGAACAGATGGTTATGTTGTGTCGCCACCATTTCCAGATATATCTGCCTTGCAGATTTATTTATGGTATGTTTGGGTAAAGGAAGCATCCTGTGGCATATGCGTAGGTGGATTTATCTGGATAACAAATATTTCTATTGACCTTTTAAGAGGAAGTTTCTATAGATAAGACATTTCTCTGGATCAGTATAACGAAGTTGAAGTGTGGATATCACTATCCTAAGTACCTTGTTTTTTTTTCACAGCTGTTCATTGAATTTGATCATGCTTTGTCTACTTCTACATTCTATAATCAGCAAAACAGCTTAAATTCAAGCATAATGCAATAGTAAGGTGGACACTATATTTGCCATTCCCTACTTTTAAAAATATTCATTTTTTGAATATTTGAGTTTTTGATGTTAGGCTGAACTTTGTGTATTTGCCTTCAGTATATACTTGACATACAGCCAGGCATTTATTTTATTGTTGTTATTGTTTTTACAATCAGATTTAAAAGTACATTTTTGTAAATTTAGAGGTGAGTTAAATAGCTTGAAATGCATGACATAGCACTGCATACTGTATTTCTAAACAAAATTGAAGTATATAACTATTGTTGTTATTATTGCAACTGGACATCTTAAGAAAAATGTATCTGTCTCTATCTATCTATAATATCTATGAATAATGCCAGGCTGCTAATCATTTAAATCTAAATTCTAAATGCACATCTGTTATCTAGTTAACTTCTGAGAGTTCTACCATCTTGTGGGGAAAGGTTCCCAGAAGATTGAAATAAAAATGAGATGATATATAAAGGAGAGCCTTTATAATTGTAAACAGCAGTAAAAGAAGACACCACAGAATCAAAACACAAATTCCAGTGCAGTCTTTCCTATGAGACATTTATGAGACATAGCTATTTATTTCTAGAGGTGTTTGTTTCAGATTTTTGCTATTTTCCAGTGTACATCCAGATTAGAAATATTCCTTTAAAGAGAAATATTAATTTTGTTCCTTCCGTCTTAATTCATCTCCTAAAGATAGTTCAAATGGCTACTGGGCATTTAATGATCATCTGAAAGTCTATCATCAATAGTCTGGCTGCCTATCAACTTCTGTTCAACTGCAGCCACCATAATTACCAAATTTATTTAAGTTTGCAGCTACAGAAGACAGTGTGTGATTTTTAAAAAGTGATGTGCATATAGCTCTATCTTACCATCTTCACAGCTCTCTGTGGGCTGGGAAGAATCAGAATTTTGAAGAATATGTCAAACACTGTGGTTATTTACATTGGTTACAAGTAAGAATAGACAGCATTAAAGCACAGTAAGTATTCACAGAAGTCAAATCAATCATGATGATGGCACAATAAAAGAAATAGGTTAAAGGGCTAAAAAGAAGTGTGGCTGCAAAGACTTTTCGTGCAGTCTTTTTTGAATTTATTTTATTTCTGACTATCACAGAAGATTACTTCCATGCTAATTCTACAATGTCTTCATCTGACTTAAATGAACATGATACTCGCTGTCAAGAAATGACAATTTCAATGATAAATGTGCATGATTGAAACAACTTTTTAATTTTTTGTTAATATTAATTCTGTTTGGCCTCATGCAAAAATGTTCAATGCTTTTAATTGTTCGAAGACTTCACATTTATAGAACTTACATGTATATTCCTCCAAAGAGGAATGTGAAATGACATATAAAACAGCTGGTATGTATACTGCATGAAAGAAGAGGTCTATAATTGACTGACAGCATGACTGTATACATATCTACTCAATTAACCCCATAGATAAAAATGTATAAAATTGTAACCTGAGAAGGAATGGCCAGATGACTCAAAAATTAAGCAGAAACAAGGACAGTAGTAGAGACTGTGGAAGGACTGAGAAAAGCAGATTGGAATGAGTGTGGTGGGCTATAGGCTAAATTTCTGCATCTTTCCTCTACCTGGTTCTCCAACAGGCAGGAGATCAAAAAAATCAGGATGGTAACCTCATCAATGTGATCAAAGCTGCACCCTAATTTTATTTGCATTATAAAACATTATATATTAGGCTGGATTAATGTTTTGAAAAGGCTCTTTGAAATTATTAAGATGATAATTAACCAGTTTCACTGATTTTAGTGAGGACACTTAAGAATATATAAACCTGTATCTTACATATGATCTCAAATATTTCATTAGTTATTTTTCTTATATTTTGTTTTGCCAGATGTTTAATCTGGATTTAGCATTTTTATCCACATATTCAGTTCTTCCCAAACACCTGGGATGATATTGTTTTTGTTGTTTTGCCAAGACCATGATAAATATTTATTTAGTCATACTAAAGACATTTGCAAGTATGGGTTAGATCAGTAGCACTGAAAGACTAAGAAGAAACAACAGGAAACAGTTAATTGAAAATGCTGTGTCAGTCAGTCAACATGTTGTGTCAATCAGTTGCCTCTATTAATTAATTCAATTTTGGCACTGTAGTAATTCTTCCAGACCTTTCATCTGCTCCACCTGGACTAGAAGGGTCCTCCTGAATGTGTGAAATTCAGGCAGCATTACAAGGTAGCCTGTTTTTGAAAAGAAATAATACACAATTCATGGATTCTTATATTAGGAAGTCATTGATATCAAAGCAAACAAGGAAGAAACCAGAGTGATAGATTACAAAAAAGAATCAGAATGTTAGGTGACAGAAAAGGAAACCTATTTATTTAAGAATGTCACAAGAAATCAGAAAGTAAAAATAAAAGTCTTGAAAACCAAAATTATGTTATTTAAAGAGAGGGGAGAAGAGTTACACAGTGTGGGCATGATATAGCAGTCAGTCAGTCAGTCAGTCAGTCAGTGTCCCTTAATTCTGTAAGGTGTGAGTATTCAATACTTTTTTATCTTTTCTTGAGAAAAGTTTTCAACTGTGATATTCAGGGAATCTATACTCCCATTCCCTGTGACTGCACTAGTTAGTATTTTTTCTATCTCTCTAGGCAGGACTTGTCTTTCTTCGTTTTCTGTCTCCCTGTGGTAGAAATAATTAAAATTGGACACAATGACTGGCACAGGGAGTGCGATGGTGAGCACCCCTGCTATAGCACACAGAGTCCCCACTATCTTTCCCCCTAGGGTGGTAGGGCACATGTCCCCATAGCCAACAGTCGTCATGGTGACCACAGCCCACCAGAAGCCATCAGGTATGCTAGAGAAATGTGACTGTGGTTCATCCACCTCTGCAAAGTAAATGGCACTAGAAAACAATATGACTCCTATGAAGAGAAAGAAGACGAGCAAGCCAAGTTCCCTCATGCTGGCCTTGAGGGTCTGTCCTAAGATTTGTAGGCCCTTGGAGTGCCGAGAAAGCTTGAAGATGCGGAATACCCTGACCAGGCGGATAATCCTGAGGATGGCCAAGGACATATTCTGCTGGCCATTCAGTTCACTATGTTGAATCAACTCAGTAGTAAGGGTCACAAAATATGGAATGATGGATACAATATCAATGATATTCATAATATTTTTGAAGAACTCGGTTTTGCTGGGGCAAACAATGAATCTGACAAGTAGTTCAAAAGAGAACCAAATGATGCAGGCAGTTTCTATCATGAAGAAAGGATCTGTGAAAGTATTAGATGCCATAACAGCTTTGGTTACATTATTACTGTCATGCTTTAGCTCCTTCTCATCTCTGAATTCAGGTAAAGTCTCTACACAGAAAATAATAATAGAAATCACAATGACCAAAACTGAGACCAAGGCCACACCCCTGGCTGCACTTGAGCTTTCAGGGTACTCAAAGAGCAACCAGAACTGTCTATGAAAGTCATTGGATGGCAAAAGGGTGATAGGGTCCTTAATGTAGCCTTCATCTTCTCTGAACTGATCCATCGCTTCTTCACCAAGTTCGTAGAAAGTAATCTCATCAGCAAAGACATCTATAGGAACATTAGCTGGTCTCCTAATTTTACCTCCAGACTGATAATAGTACAGTATGCCATCAAAACTGGGCCTATTCCTGTCAAAGAAGTACTCATTTCTCATGGAATCAAAATAATGTATTCTTTTCTCAGGATCTCCAAGTAGGGTATCTGGAAACTGATGAAGTGTCTTGAGCTGCGTCTCAAATTTCAGCCCAGCAATGTTGATTATTACCCTCTGGTCACCCTCATCCATGCTCCCGTTCTCTGCCCCGAAGTGGTCACAGAACTCAGCAGACAATTTGGAGAATATAGTTTCATTGTTGGTGTTCTCATTGCTGATGAGTATTCTCCAGTTAGACAGAAGGCTGGCACAGCTGGAATGCCCTTTGTGCAGTTGCCCAGCAGCATTGAGGTCACTTGAAAAACAAGGCTCTTCCATTATTTCGTCAGTGTTGTCAAAATTAACCAGTGCCACCTCCATTTCTTTCCAAGAGGACACATCCATCACATGGGAGCAAGCAGGTGAGCAGCCTAAATCCCCAGGTTAGATACCAGTAGGCTGTGTCTTTCCCACAGTATCTGCAAATGGAGAGGGAGAAAGGATTTATGTGTGTGTGTGTGTGTGTGTGTGTGTGTGTGTATGCGCGCTTTGCTTTGCAAAGAATGAAATAAATCTCGGTTTTCGGATAATTCTTCATTAAACAAACTGAATAATTTTTCTAAAGGAGGATTCTTGGAATCCACATTTTCTTATAGGTATAGTTCTTCCAGCATAATTTACAATACCCAAAGTTATAAAGTTTTACAAAGACAATCCTTGGATGGATACAAGGAAACCATGAACTGTAATAACTTTACTCATCCATGACAACTGTAGACACTTGTTTCAAATGGAAAGTGAGATTACTGGAGTAAAGGGCTTTTTATTTTGCATTTTAAATTCTGTCATGGCAGGCATTTTTTACTACAGTAAATTCATAGGATATCAAGGGACAGGCTGGGGTTAGCAACAGAAGCTTATCTTCCATTACCAGTTTATACTTCAGACATTTGCATATGCATGCATCTTTTTTTAAAATTTTTAAGTAAGAGGGGATGGATTGCTTGCTTGTGGGAAATTCTTATCTCGACCACAAGCAGAAGTCCACATTTCCACATGATCAGTTTTGAGAAGTAGGTCTGTGGAGGTTCTGCTTTGGTCACCACAGGCTGAAGAAATGCTACAGTTTGCAGATGCTGCAAACTGATGAACACTAGTTCTTAGAATTAATACACATCACATTCTTACACAAATAATTTCTAAGTAACACTCATAGGGTCTACAGTAAAACAATAGGTTTGATAATTCAGTGATACCAGTATTCAACAAGCTTTTCAGTTATGGAAACTTTGCAGTACTAAATTGATTTTCAATAATGCATATTCTCTCTCTGGAATGTGTTATGTCTTCTTCCTACAACTATTTATATAACACTTCAGCCAAAGATTTCAAGAGCCTTACAATTTTTCGGACTGCCCCAGACCTTCGCTCCTTCCGCCACGACCTGAAAACGTGGCTTTTTCATCAAACAAGATGAAACATCAAACAAACATCAAACAAATACGACTGACCAATTTTAATTTTTTTAAATTATATTTAATTGAATGTTTAACTTTATTATTGCCCCTTTTTAATTTTAATGTTTTATTGTCTTAATGTTCAATGTTACTGTTATGTAGTAATGTATTTGTTTGGTTTTATTTGTTTTATGTGTCGTATATGCCTTTTAAATGTTTGTATTATCTATGTTTTTTATTGTGAGCTGCCCTGAGTCCTTCGGGAGAAGGGTGGCATAGAAATTTAAATAAAATAAAATAAATAAAATAAATTCTTAAAACTCATGAATAAAACCAGCCATATGTAGCATTCTACCAAACCCTAAGAGGTCTGAAAGGGGCGTGCATAAGTGCACCAGCGTGCCTACCGTCCCTGTCCTAATATTCCTTTTGACTCTTACTCTTTTCATGTATTCAAGTTATGTTTATACTTTTACCTGTTATCTTATATATGCTTGACAAATAAATAAAATAAATAATAAATAAATAAAGCTTCCTTAAAAACAACTTCTCTGAGATGTTTTTGCACACTCACGTAGCACTCTGGGCTCTGAAAGGTATTTCAAAAAACACCACATTAATCAGAAAGGGTCACACTCTGTCTTCAGACTGAAAGGAAACCAAAAGATCCGCTTTCAGACTCCCTTACCCTGAAAGCCTTAAAGAGTAAAGTGATGTATGAAATGGATGGGCAGATTCTATTTCGAGCAGAATATCCCAGAGATAACAAAGCAAGGCTACACCAGTGGTGGGTTGCCCCCGGTTCGGTCTGGTTCGCATGAATAGGTAGCGGTGACGCTGTGATGTCACCGAACCGGTTCGCAGCGTCCCGGACCCGGGCCCACCCGCGCGCCCC
>JANHFM010005079.1:85268-96030 GCA_032468115.1 Grayia smithii | reverse complement strand
TACACCTCAAGGGCAGCCCCATGTAGAGGGAGTTACAGTAATCCAAACGGGAGATGACCAGCGCTTGAGTGACTGTGATTTTCTCTTCTATTTCTTACAGCTGGTACGACACGGGAGCATCTCGGCTTGGCGATGGCCCTTAAGGTGCCTTTCTTCATTGTCATTAGCAAAGTGGACTTGTGCTCAAAGGCCACTGTGGAACGAACAGTGAAACAGCTGGAGCGGATTCTGAAGCAGCCTGGCTGCAACAAACTTCCATTGCTCGTAACATCTGATGATGATGCAGTTACAGCAGCGCAGCAGTTTGCACAATCCCCCAAGTATGAATCACGGGCCATTTGAAGGGGGTGGAGGGAAGACGATTAGCGAGTAGGGATGCAGTTTGAAATTAACACACTTTCAAAATGATGCACTTAGCAAGAAAGGTGTGAGTCAGTCAGATTTGTGGAGCTGGCAGTGATTTATATCGAACAATAAGCAAAGTTCAAGTGATTATATTCTTTGGTTTTATGTCTTCACTCTCTGCTTTGGGCTGTTTTGATTTTATAGTATTTACTCTTGGTGATGATTTTTATATTGCAGGATAGCTTACACATAATAAATGGATAGTCTGCAGAAGTGACTTATGGAACTGGAGAACAAGTGATAAAACAAGTGTTCTGCCATTGTGATGCAAGCTCCACCCCCTTTATATTGTGATATTGCACACAAGTATGAAAGAAAAGGAGCTTCTATCACACTGCCTCAAGACATGTTTCATTGTTTTGAGAAAACATTGGATGCTTCGGATCATCTGCAGCTACACTGCATACTTAGGATTGGAACAGTTATGGGCATACAGGTAGTCCTTGACAATAATCACAACTGAGCCTGGAATTTTAAGTCATTGCGGTCATAAGTTGAGTCACCACCTGACTGGATTCAATTTTATGACCATTTTATGATGGTTGTTAAATGAGTTACATGGTCATAAGTCTGAATCCAGCTTATCCAATGAGTAGGTTTGCTGGAAAATGGTAAAAGATTGTAAAAAGCAAGATCCCGCAGTCAATCAAAAATGCCAAACACCTGAAATGCAAACACTGGTGGTGCAGCTGTTGTAACTTTGAGGACAGATAGCAATCAACCTTTTTGAAGTCCACCTTAACTGGTCATTAAATGACCAGTTGTAAGTCAAGGACTACCCTTTACCAAGTTTTGATTCTGTAAAAATTATAGGATACAGAAATTGTTGTTCCCTAATTATTTACAAATTCTACTTACACACGTGGAAGCCAATCTCATTCCTATTGTATTTAGTACTAATAGAGATGCACAACATCATGGATCACCAGCTTCTTTCACTCATTTGTTTGCAGTATCACTCCCATCTTCACCTTGTCCAGTGTTTCTGGAGAGAACCTGGATCTCCTGAGAGTATTTCTCAATATCCTTCCTCCTCTGACAAACAGCAAAGAACAGGAAGAGCTGATGCAACAGCTCACTGAATTCCAGGTACACAATAGTCTCTTCTCAGAGTCTCCAGCTGTAGTATGTGAAGGCAGGGTATTCTCTGATCCATGGATTTAGAGTTGGGAGGATGATAAAACCAAGCAATTGTAATTACTTTCTGATTCAAAGACAAATTAATGCTATTTATTATTTAGCAATAGCACTTAGGCTTATATACTGCTTCATAGTGCTTTATAGCACTCTCTAAGTGGTTTACAATGTCAGCATATTGCCCCCAAGAGTCCTCATTTTACCTACCTCAGAAGGATGGAAGGCTGAGTTAACCATGAGCTGGTAAGGATCAAACTCCTGGCAGTGAGCAGAGTCAGCCTGCAATACTGCATTCTAACCACTGTTCCGCCGTAGCTCTTCCTCTTCCTTTATTTGTCTTTACCATTCTTCATTTAATCTCATTGTTAACGTCCTACCAATCATTGAATTGACTCCCAGATTATTTCTTTTGTGAATTGCACCTAGGAAATGTTTGCAGAATATAATTGGTTCACTGAGAACTGGGATGCTTGAGGCTTGTAACTGGTATAAGGAAGACAACATTAAAGGATAGGCTTAGAATTCCTCTACAAGAACTTGTATTGTTATGTCTGACAATGAAAAGGTCAAATTGTTAACTCTGGCTTTAAAATACAATAGTCTAGCACAACTTATTTGAAACTTCCATTCTTTCTCTGCTACAGGTGGATGAAATTTATACTGTGCCAGAGGTAGGCACAGTTGTTGGAGGAACATTGTCAAGGTTGGTACATATGGATTTTGTAAGGAAAAGCCAGGATGGGTGGGAAGTGGTGTCAAAGACTTCTTATATCCAGAAGGACCAGGAAGTAGCATTTATTTTCCTTTTCTTGTTATAAGTAAATGTAGGTAAAAGTTTATATCTTACTGAATGAGTCAAGGAAGATACTAAAACTGTACTCCAATAAAAAAAAAGTATTCCCTAAAGGAGTCTTATGTTCTTTGATCACATAGCATAAATATTTATTCTCTGGAATATCAGATCCAAATTTTCTCTTCCATATTTTTCATATTTCAAGAGTAAAGAACCTGCATCAAGATAATTATTTTAATTAGACACAAAAGAAGGCTTTTCTTGCCTCCTGAAAGCTAAATGTGGTCTTTTCCATTTTGTGCCCTTGCTAGTGGGATATGTAAAGAAGGAGAGAATTTGGTTGTTGGTCCAACAGATGATGGCAAGTTCCTTCAACTGAAAGTGTGCAGTATCCAACGAAATCGTTCAGCGTGTCGCGTTCTTCGAGCTGGGCAGGCTGCCACCCTAGCTCTTGGACTCTTTGATCGCTCACTGCTGCGCAAAGTAAGCTCTCCCTTAATCCCTCTCTGGAGTCTTTGGTTGTACAAACCTTCTCTGTACCTTTTCTGAAAACAAAGTATCCTGCCTTACGGATATTGGGAAATATAGGTCCCTATTGGAATGCTGCCATTCTGGAGGGGGGGAGCACCGTGGGTGGAATGGTTTGCGTGCTTTCGCTTTGCTGTAACTGCTTGGGAATTGAGGAGGGAGAAGTGGCGATCTGCACTGACTCCCTCTCTGCCAGTTCCAGCCAGGGTTTTCAATGTTGCAGTGCCCCAAGGATGACCTCCTCCCACCATCCAGCCTCAGAGATTCTCGCAACATCTTTACGGCAGCTTATTGGTTACAGATGGACACGGGGCATTAGGGGTGGGGGGTTGAGGGGGAAATCGAGCCTAACGCTTCACGCCTGAATTCGGACTCCGCCTGACTTCTCTGCAATCATGATCCCTCAGTAAAAGTTCCTTTTGAAATGTAAACTGTTTCAAGAGTTTTACTTTCTTGGGAAGATAGCTGAGGCAGGTCCTTACAATAGCGGGCTGGGTTCCTCTGGACCATCTGCTTTTGAAGACATTCCAAAATGTGATAGATAATAAATTCTTTGCAGTTTATTGTATAAAATTTAAGTTCAAGGGATGTGAAAACTGGGAACTATAGCATTAAGGTGATTGCCTTGAGTTTCAAAAGAACAAAGAAATAATTAGATTGAACTCTTAAGCAGGATTAGTCAGCTGTTAGATGTTTCCCACTCGTCCCTGCTCATCATCCACATTCTTATCTCTGGCTTTTTTCTTTGGCTTTTGAAGCAATAAATGAGGATTTCTTTCTGGAAAGATTGTACTCTGTAGTGCTTCAGTTTGGAAGAGTTGCTTACCATTGTCAAGAAAATTCAGTTACCCAATCTTGCTATCATTTAGGGCATGGTGATGGTCAGCCCAGAGATGAACCCAACTATTTGTTCAGTATTTGAAGCTGAAATTGTTCTACTGTTCCATGCCACAACTTTCCGGAAAGGATTCCAAGTAACAGCACATGTTGGAAATGTCCGGCAAACAGCAGTTGTGGAAAAGATCCATGGGAAGGTAAGCTTCCCTTTTCTTGCTAAATAGAAATTTGCTTGATTGTCTTCTCACTTGTGTCACAATCACTTTAAGCCTTATCCTTGAGATGCCCCTTGCTGAACTAGAAAGCAGGTTCTAATCCTTTTTTAGGTATGGAAAATGACTTTGGATCAATCACTGTCTCTCAATCCAGCCCATGCATGGAGTGGCCGTTTTGTGGAAAATATAAGTTGGGAGCACTACATATTCAACCTTGAGTAGTAAAAAATAAAGGGGGATTCTTCTTGTCGTTATTATCCAAAGGGATGTTTTCAGATAAACCCACTGCAAATTTCAGAAATTCAAGGGTATGCTAAGTTGCTTTCCATGGTTTTCTGGAATTCCTAAAATAAGCAATTGAACTTTTAAAATTCTAACATACTTTCCCTTTTGTTCAGGACAAATTGCGAACAGGAGAAAAGGCAGTGGTTCGTTTCAGATTCATTAAACATCCTGAATATTTGAAGATAGGAGCCAAACTATTGTTTCGTGAAGGAGTTACCAAAGGTATTGGACATGTCACATCCATCCAGGCTATCACTACTGGAGAAAGTGGCCTGGAACACAATCTGTGTCCTGATCCTGTCAGCTTCTGACTCACACCAGCATTTCTCAGTGCTCCGAATAAGGGAAAGATCTTGTGCCATTGCGCAGAGCCACTGTTGGCCAATCAATTTACATAGGCACATCTTGTCTGCACTGCAGAAGCCAGAGTTACCTGTTGGACTGAGTGCCCTTCCTGGAGCAAGTTAAGTTTGTTGTTTGTGCATCACCTGCTACTTCCATATTCCTGCTTTTCCTGGAATAGACAAGCAAACAGCTGCATCTTTGACTAGGTTGGACGTCCTGCTTTTGTTGACCATTGTGGTGGAAGTTATTTCCAGAGAAGGGCATATCCATAGTGAGTTGGACTGTAATTTTGGGATGCTGCTGCCTGGGAGACAACAATGGTGGACTCGTTTGTGTTCAGAAGGGTATTAGTGTTGTCCTAGTGCCTGGTTTTGCAGGCTTTCTACGGCAGATGAATTATTATTATTAGGAACTAGACCTTAACGTTCTGTACTGCCCACAGTACGGCTCAGGATGTTTCTAATCGTTTTAAATTATTGTTGGTTTCACATTAAGCCAGTAATGAAGAGTCTCTCTTCTCCCTCCACCTTTGTGTATAAATCCTTACCAGCTTAAAAAAAAGGGGAGCGGGGAGTACCGGAGTAAGAAATCCCTCTAATGCAGGGGTAGGTAACAATTTCATGACCGGAGCCATGAAGTGTTTTGTTTTGTTTTGTTTTTTAAATGGGCACTCCTATAACTGCAGAATCCATAGCTGGTGATGCAATGACATTGCCAGGGTAGATGGGTTGAAATGTTCTGCCTAAACTGGGGAGGAGAGTGGAGGCTTTTATGTAAATGGATACATATAATTTCTCTGAGGCCTTATGCAGCTATACTCGTCACAATTTTTTTTTAAAAAAACAACAACAAAAGCATGCCACTGAAAATCAGTGGTTCTACCAAATTTCACCAGCATGAGCTAGGGATGCAATGGAAAGCTACGTGTGGGACACAGGCCACCCATCCTCTGCTCTAAGATAGCCCTGATCAGTTCTTGATCCTGTCAGATTTCCCTGCCACTTTGCTAGCCATTTGTTCCTCATCAAGTGCCCTACCTAAGCAACTTCTTAGAGCAAACTGCCCCATCAGACCCTATGTTGCTTGTTTCTTGAAGTGAGTGGTGACTGGCAATTTTGATTGCTGTTATTTTTTGTAATTTTTAACTTTTCTGAGATATGGATATCCAGGCCCAACCTATTTCTTGGGGCAAGAGTCTTTATTTCCAATGGTCATACCAGTTAAAGGCTGTTCTAGCTGTTGCAATATTGGGAATGCAAATCTAATTCTCTCATTTCAGCTTTGCCATCTGCTATCATTTGTGTTACTAGTATCTTTTGCAGAAAATCACCTTTATACCTAAGATTAAATCTATGACTTATTGAAAGTAGAGCAGAATTTCTGAATTGGCCATCAGATAGAATGGTCTCAGACACTGAAAGATACCTTCATTTTTTATTAAGATTTTTAAAGTTTGTGATGTTATTTTTATTGTGTGGTTTAACCACTGTTGCATCGAGGGCTCGAATAAACGAGCTAACGTGGCCAGTAAAACATATGACTTTTTATCCTTCCACTCGATTCCCCATTCTGCCATTTCATCTCTGTTGTACAGAGATTAGATTATTCAGAGCAACTGCTCCTGGGATATAACGTGTTACTATTAAGTCTGCGTATATAGAAAGATTTTTATTTAATATAGCCTTTTAAGAAAAGCCTTTACTCACCTCCCTGGATAAAAGAAAATCCTTCCAATAGTCCAATAAACAGTTGCTAAGTATCATGGCTATTTGTTGACAGTTTTTTCTTTTGAAGTTCCCCTTAATTACACACAAGCATTTTGAAAAACTGGCTTTCTAGATACCTTCCGAGAGATTTTATCCTGTAGGAATATATGCTTTCTCTGCAGTTTACAGTGATGGTTACGTTGACCCATTGCAAATGTAAACATTCAAGGTGCTTTTTCTACCCTCAAGTCCAGGCGTTTCCTGGTCTCCTCCTTCCCTTGCCTTTTATTATGTGTGTGTGTTCTCAGTGCCAAGCCTTTCATATTCACTGTTTGTGATTTCTTAAAAGGAGAGGGATGTTTTCATCTTTCTGTATAATGCACAAAATAAAGATGCTTTATTGAGAAAACAAAGCTGTGGTTGGCTCTAAATGAGCTCTCTAATTTGCTCTGTCCCTTAATAGGTTTGGCTCTGAAAAAGTGTTCTTATCCTGCCCTTTTTGTTAGTCTCAGATGTTTGTACAGTCATGTTTGAAAGCTAGTATATGCTTATCTGACTTTACCAAATACAGTATGTGCTAAGCATTTCATAATGAGAGTTTGGGATATGGATTCAGTGCCTTGAATAAATACACTATATTTAATGATACATGAGGTCACAAAAGCAAAAATCCTTTGACTAATAAAGTTCAAGGCCAGTTTATAAATACTGGACTAGTATATCATTAATCATATATCTTGTTTCTTTATTCTAATAACTGACACTCCTAATTGTGAAAGGAATTTTTATTTAACCTGTTTGTTGATGCTGCAATGGTTATGTAACATCAGCTACACTATATTAGTTCCTGTTATTCTGAAGTGCAACTGAATGAAGCAGTATTACAAAGAAGTCGATAATTCCTATTTAAAAACTTCAGGTGTACATATGCGCGCGTGCGCACGCACACACACACACACACACACTCTGGGTGGTTCACAATAATTAAACAAAATACAATAACCAGTAAAAAAAATGTTTTTACTCTCCCTGGCCAAAGTCCTGAGCAAAGAGGCCAGGTCCTCTAGTCCATGGATCTCAAGGTGGAAGAGATCTCATTCCAGAAAACAGGCACTGCTACAGAGGAGGTGTACTTCTGGGATCCCAATGGAGAATATTAATCGAAAGGAATTGGAAGTGTGCCATTGCTGTAGTTTCACTTCGGCTGGATAGATGCTCTGGGAGTCAGGTGGTCCTCCAGTAATCAGGCTTTATGGTATGTAAACTTTATAAATAATAGAAATATGAATTGTATCTGGAAGCAATAAGTGTTATTTTGCTAATCAACAAAAAAGAAAATGCATACTCAAGCATTAAAAGAATATATTTTAAAATTCATAAGCATAGTAATAATGAGTAATACAGAAATACACAAGATCATAAAATTATGTCACAAACAGAATTCAAATAGTTTTGATAATATTGCTTGACAGTATTCCTTGCCCCATTTTAAAAAAATTTAAATATAGCAATCCCTTTTTCCAAGGCCAGTATGGATTTCTCCTGATTCTAAATTCATTGAACCAATTTCCATGCCCAAAATTTTCACAGTTTTTGCTAGATTCTAAATACTGGAATATGTCAAAGAAGCATATATGTGTATTTAACATAATTTAAATCTAAAATTGTCATCAGAACTATAATAGGATAAGAGCAAACCATATGGGAAAATGCTCCAACCCCTAAATTATATCTCATCGGCAGGAAGACTAACCAATCCTTGATATATTTTATTTGGGGCCTCTCGTAAAACTAAAGAAAATTTTAAATGCACTACATTCATTTTAAGATTATAGGAAGTTAATTTTACATTTAATACAATTCTCCATTGGTTTATAGGACATTTAAGCATGCATCCCAAAGATCATGTAAATAATATCAATTTCACCAATTTCCTTCAACTTCTTACAAAGGATTACTGGTTTAGGAGTCACAGATGATGCTCCCAGCTCTTCTGACAACTGCAGTGTTAAAAGATCTAGATTCAAATAAATAACAAATACTTAAGTTGCATATATTATAATGTCAAGAGGTATTTTAAGGTACATCAAAATAAATACTGCAAAGTCTATAAACAGCTTCTTCCAAATGAGTGGATCCAAAATAATGAGAGACTATTTATCCCAGGGGTGTCAAACTCACATCATCATGTCATCATGTGACGTATCGGGACTTTTTTCCCCCTTCACTAAACTGTCCGTGGACGTGGCCAGGACGTGACGCATCCGGCCATGGGCTGGGAGTTTGACAGCCCCAATTTATCCAATAGTAAATTATTTTTAATTAAATTAAGACTATCCCATCGTGCAATTTTGTCATAGATAAAAAGAAAATATTATAGAAGATAATATTTGTAGCTGAGGGTTGAACTGTGGAGTCTTTGATGCTCTCTGAACTTGGTTGTTTTCTTGCAGATGTTTCATTACCAAACTAAGTAACATCATCAGTACTAGTAGGGAGTGGATTTGCTCTGATTTTATACAGCAGTAGCTTACCCTGTCTGTGTTGGTCTTGGTGCTTCCTTCATTGGGCTGTTGTTATACTGTTTGGCTTTGAAGAATGGTTTATTAGAATGGTAAAATAAATGCCACTGGAGTTGGGCAGTTAATAAATTTAAGTAAGTATTTTTTCTTGGTATGGTGCATCATGTTGCACACAAAAAATCCTATTTATAGTATGATTTAGCATTTTGGAACCATAAGGCCTACGTCTTAGCATAAGATAGTTTCATTTACTAAAAAGAATGCTTGACCTAAACAATATAGAATTCTACTCCCAGAAGAGGCAATATTGTTACTGAGAAATGCCTAGAATCAAACAAAAATAGAAAAGTATATTACAGGCTTTTTTACACAAGTTTAGAAAAAAAAGTATTCAAACATATGGAAAGGTTCTTAAGAAATTTTTAAAAAAAGCAAGAGTGAGAACTGAACTGTTGTTTTCCAAAGATTGTGGATTCCTCAATGCTATCAATCTAGCAGAGCCAATTAAGAAAGGATGATAGAAGTTGTAATCCACCATGTGTGGGAAGTCTAGATTTTTCTCTCATCTTAAAATCAAATCCAAAATTCTGTGCTGTCTAATATCAAGGTTTCTTATGATTTTCACTCATTGTAATCTTGACTGTAATCTGGCTCTTAGAGCCTCTGCATGAATGCAAGACTTCTGAAATAATCAAATCTTCTACATGATAGAAAAATAGTAGACAAATTTTTACTTATAGAGTTCCATTTTAAAATGGGTCAACTACAGAACTATTAGCAGAACACAATTTCATCGTCACATTGTCCATTGTCATCTTGTTAATAAAGTAACAAGGCCCTGCAGATAGCATACCTTTGATTACAGGTTTTTATCCCCATTCATTAGCTCCCAGAAAGATTTACATTTTAAGGAATAATTTATTAGGATTAGTTTATTAGGGAAAGTACATTTTCTAAGTCACCAGTTACTCAAGTGAGCAACTATGGTGGCAATGGTTTAAAAAAGAAATCTAAAGTCCTAGTTCCATCTTGCTTTGGTCGTTTGGCAGTAGTGGTTCTCTGTTCCTTTGATTTATTTTTCTCCTTCTTTGGACTGGCAAGAGATTCAGCTGATCTGAAGGAGTTAGATCCCGAGAAAGAATTCTGCAGTTCTACAGCAAAGTGGTAATCTAAGTGTTCAGTGAACTCCCACACTGCCACTTTTTGGTTACATTTCTCACATAAAAAGGAGTCATCCATTAAGGAGGGATCAGCCAAACTCGTAGCTCCCTCCTGCAAAAGTCCAGGAGTAGTCTGCACGTTTTCTTCTTTAATTGAATCAGGAAGAATTTTCATTTCTGGAAATGATACATAACCTTCTCCAGTCAAAGTGGTGTCTTGCAAAGGCTGTTCCTGCAAGTGCTGTTTTGGGTTGCTTGTTTCCATTAAGACTTCTGAAACTTGGCTGCTGTTGTGAGAACCGTTGGTCTGAGTAGCTGGTGGTACTATCATATCACTTACACCAGGAACAAAACACCCAGCGATAGCCTGGGCTTGTTTTCTTTTTGCTGCCCTTTGAAAGAGCATTTCAATAGCATTAATTGCCTTCTTACTGGTCTCCTTTTTGGGACTTTCAAGGAACTTTGCATTCATGCTTTCTTTAACGGTGGTGGTGTGTTGAGTACGTTGGCTATGATTACTCAGGAAGGAAGTAATGTCCGCAGACGATACTGTAGAGGCCTCAGAAAACTTGCTTACACAGAGCTGAAGAAGTGTAACAGGAGGAGACCTAATGACAGAAGCAAATTATCAAGCATTTCAAAAGAAAAACACTCTCAAAATTAAACTGGACTATAATTTTCCCAGCAATTTGACTTCTCTACCATTGGAAGCAGTGGTGGGTTGCTCCTGGTTCGGCCCAGTTCACGCGAGCCAGTAGTGGTGACGATGTGATGTCACCAAACTGGTTCTCGGTGACCAAAAGCTGGGGGGGGGGGGGGGGGGGGGGGG
>JANHFM010005079.1:60067-71268 GCA_032468115.1 Grayia smithii | reverse complement strand
TCAGTAAAAATTTAAAATATTAAAAGTTTAAAACAGTCTAAAATAACCCCAATATCTCAGCCAATTTGCTGGAAAAGACACATCTTCAGATCACAACGGAAGGAGCGGAGGTCAGGGGCAGTCCGGAGGTCGGTGGGGAGTTCGTTCCAGAGGGTCGGTACGCCCACAGAGAACGCCCTCGCTCTGGGCACCATCCGACGACAATGTCTGACCGATGGCACCCTGAGGAGCACAGCCCTGTGTGAGCGCACCGGGCGATGGGACAGAGGCAGAAGGTCCTGCAAGAACCCTGGGCCTATGCGTAATGAGTAATTCCGGATGTTAAGCGAATCCTTCTTGCACATTGACTTTGCTGGTCAGAAGGTCGCAAAAGGGGATTACTTGACTCCTGGACACTGCAACCGTCATAAATACGAGTCCGTTGCCGAGCATCTGAATTTTGATCATGTGACCATGGGGATGCTGCATGGGTTGTAAGTGGCCATAAGTCCCTTTTTTTCAGGGATGTTGTAACTTTGAACAGTCGCTAAATGAACTGTTGTAAGTTGAGGACTACCTGTATTAGATCATTCCAGCCACGGGTAGTCTTCGACTTAATGATCACAATTGAGCCCAAAATGTCTGCTGTTGAGTGAGACATTTGTTAAGTGAGTTTTGATCCATCTTGCTACAGTTGTTAAATGAATCACTGAAGTTCATAAGTTAGTAACCCAGTTGTTAAGTGAATCTGGCTTCCCGATTAACTTTGCTTGTCAAAAGGTTTCAACAGGGGATCACATGACCTTGGAACATAGCAATGATCATAGGTGTGAGCCAGTTGCCAAGCATCTGAATTTTGATCACATCATTAGGACACTGCAGAAGTGTGAAAAAAGGGTCATGAGTCACTTTTATCAGTGCTGCTGTAATTTTGAATGGTCACTAAATGAACTGTTGTAAATCAAGCACTACCTGTGTATTGTTTTGAAAACATGGGAAACAGCCTATTATGTAAGGTTGGCTGCAGGTTGAGCAGGCCAGATAGCAGCCTGCATGCAGTGGTATTCCAGGAATAAAAATACTATATTCTCAAGAGTCCCGAATATAGTGCTCTGAGTTGATCTGCTGGCTGTGAAAGCATCAAGATTACATGTAGCAAATATGAAAGTTTTCAAGAAAGGATTAACAAAAATAGTACTATGTCAGCCATGAGGGGGAAAATCGTCATTCCACATGGAAGCAATATTTTTAATCATATCACTGAACATAGATGAAATAGGTGCTTGTGTTTGTGTTTGCAAGAAGTTTTCATCAGGCAGGTAGATTTAAAACTCAGGAAGGCAAGGGAATAATATGGGTAATATCAAAGCATGTGTTGAGCTACATTTTTAGATGTAATGAAGACAGTACAACCTTCAAAATATCTGATATAGAAACTTGACCTGATATAGAAACTTGAAATCTGGAACTTGAAGTCCACAAGCCTTAAAACTGTCAAGTTTGAGGACCTTTGCCCTAACCCTAACAAATTATTATGTTATACTGGTATTTTATTAAATAATATTTTACTACACCATTTGGTTCAGAATACTTTCTTCCTTGTTTTCAACCTCTAAAATCTAGGTGTGTCTTATACTCTGAAAAATACGGTAATCCATTTGGATTCAGAAATTGAAAGGCAAACCAGTCTTGGTATTAGTATCCTAAAGTTGTGTTCATAAGTATAATATATATCACTTTTAGTTAGTATGCTGTATAGTGCCATACCCTAAATTACATAAGTAGGGTGTTTACCATATTTTCAAAACAATATAGTGGAAATGATTTAAAATAATACTTTATCTCAGAATTTGGTTGGCCTTTTCATAATTACCTTGATGGACAAATTATACACTTAAGCGCTTAAAATAAATTCTTATTCTTTTTCAGTTTTGTGAAGAATTTAAAGAAAAAAGTCCAGTTTGTGTTCCTTGTGGATTGAAATTGGCAGAAAAATCCCAGACTGCTATTGTCAGGCATTTTGGTCTTCAGATCTTGGAGCATGTGGTGAAGTAAGAATTTTTAGTTCCATCAAGTGATGTAATGCAATTTCCCAGAAGTTTTTAGATTAATTTAATTAAGAAATTAAACTTGCATAAGTCTTATTATAATATAGCAATAGATGCAATTATATTATAATATCATTATAATAGTAATAGTACATGTGTAGTTTATAACAAAGGTGACCTGGTGACAGTTCATACAAGGAATTAATATTCAGTATTTTGGTGTTAATGAAATAGCTTTCACGGACTTGCCATAGGACACAATCCCCACCTCTCTCTTTAGTACTCACCCACCCTCCAGACTGCTTTTTGCCCCCCTCCCCTCCCCCCAGGATTTGTGACTTCCAGCTGGCTTTCCCACTGACTTTGCTTGTGGAAAGGCAGCAGGAAGTCACAGTTATTTGAGATCCTTGCTGAAGAACAGCAATAGAGACTGCTAGGATTGCCATTACTAAGCAATGTGGTCACATGATAAACTGTAGCAGTTTATGACTGCATTGCTTATCAAGACCCACTTATTGTTATTAAATTAGAACTGCGTTTAATTCTTTTAAAGGCTATCTATACTGCTTTTGCTTTGGTACGGGAAAATTGAGCTGGATAGGACAACTTGAGAACAGAATAGCTCGCTTACGTTACCATCTTATGAAAGTTTACTTATTTTTAACCAGAATAACATAAATTTGATGTCTGTGTTTTTGGGGGTTAGATTTCGCTGGAATACTATGGGTCGATTTGAGAAAGTCTTTTTGAAGAACAATGTCATGGCATTAATATCCAATGTAAGTCTCACTTCTTCTTGAACTTAAGCTGCTAAATTTTATTTTAATGGTACAGTATTTTTCACAAAAATAAGGTGTTAGTGTTTAAATCATTCTTTAATTATAGACTTTATAATTTTCTGGACAAAAATGCTATTGTGTTTGTATCTATTCTGATGAAAAGCTGCACTAGTTCGCTATAAAAGGGACTGCAAAACTCGAAAAAAAAGAATAAAGCTTGTCTGTACGTTATTGTTCAGATATGTAGTAAAGCAGACAATACAGTATGAGATCGGACTTTTACATTTGTCTGGATATAAATGTTGCATTTAATACAGAAATGATCAAAATATTGTTTTTATAGTTGTCCTACTTTATAAAGTATTCCAAACTCTAATAGTGTAGGATTCTGTTCTTACTTGATTTAATTTAAAGGGTTCTTTAAAAATTTATATTATATTTCTAAATATAGGTCTGTGAGTATTGAATAATATAGTAGTAGTCCTATCTTCCATTTTGTAATCTTTCAGTTTTTGATTAACAGGGTACCCAGAATATTTTAGAAGAAGAAAGTCATATTAAGGATGTTCTCTCTCGCATTGTGGTAGAGATGATCAAACGTGAATGGCCGCAGCACTGGCCTGATATGCTGAAGGAACTGGACACACTGTCTGAAGAAGGGGTAGGGCATCTTAAAGTGATATTACTATACCCTTTTTGGACCTTTTTTTTGTACGACAGATTGGCCACGCTTACAGGGCATGAATATAATTTTATGATTTTCGGCGAGGTCATGTCAAACACATTTGTAAAAGTGAAAATATAATGAAAAATATAGATCTCATGTGAGAACATCGACCTTGTAAAATTTATATCCCATTTCTAATATTAATTTTTGTTATCCTTTAATAATGATGATCAGTAGTATAGGCTGGGAGTGTTGGGAATGGCATGGAGGCTTCAGTCCTGCTCTAAGAGATAATTTTACCTGAGTTTATTGCAACTGATTATGTGCACAATCCTTTAGCATAATCCGTAGTGATCTTCTGAAAATTAAATATTATTCCAATGGCAATAGGAATTGTTTCCTTACTTTGTTTTGCTTTTCACTCTAGGAAACCCAGACAGAGTTAGTGATGTTCATACTTCTGCGCCTGGCAGAGGACGTGGTTACTTTCCAGACATTGCCACCTCAAAGACGACGGGATATCCAGCAAACTCTTTCCCAAAATATGGAGAAAATCTTTAGTTTCCTGCTAAATACATTACAGCAAAATGTTAATAAATACAGATGTGCGGTAAGAGCCTACCATTGGTTAGTAAGAGCTACATAGTCTCAAATTTCAGGAATGACAAAAATATGACAACATCATTGATAATGGTTGAATTGTGATGTGAAGTAGAGTAAAAAGAAATTGATCCTTGTGTCAGAAAGCATCACCTAGCCTTTGAAGAGTGAAATTGGTTTATAAAGACTCAATAATTTAAAAATCCACAGAGGCCATGTTTTCATGTGTTTTCTTATTGCTTTTATTTAAACTTTTAAAATAAGTCCTGTAATAAATCAGTAAGTGTTGAAAATTGGACCTTAAAAAGGGATGAACTAGCCTTAATTCTTAGCATGTTTAGAATGAGAGGAAGTTGAATATTTTTCTTTGTTTATCTTTCATGGATTGAAAGATATTTAGCAGCAATTTATCATTTTGTAGAAGAACAATGTGCATAATTTGATTAGTTATGCACTCCTACTACATGTTGGCTTTATGGAACTCTTTCGTAGCACTATGTTTATCTTGACAATCATGGGTTTATTTTCCTCACGTATTACTGCATTATTAATGTAAAATGAGCAAAGTAACACTTAACATTCATTTATAGAACTGCAGATTCTGACGGAATTGCTGTTTAAACCTCAGGACTGAAGATAATTAATCTTGTTGACATTTGCCAATCTCATTTAAATATGCATTTGATTGCTAAAATTGGAAATGCATCTTTGTAAATATCCTGTGATTGTTTCCTATAAAAAGAGAATTGGGGGTAGTGTAATATTGAGAAAGTAAACTATGTTTCAGTAAATCATTCACTTTTTTTCTTTTTCAGAAAATTGATGCGGCTCAAGAATCAAAAGTAAGTGAAACCAGGATTAAGAAATACAAACATTTCTCATGATCATACTGCTTAGGATATGGTCATTCTTTTCCAAACATCTGTTACCATTAATGCTAATGTTCTTTTTTTCATTGTTTTGTTGATTAAATCTCCTCTTGATAAATTCCTATTACATATGATAGAACATAAGGGACAGCGTTCATCAGAGTTCATAACTTTGCTTGGGTACTGCTCCTACCGTATTTCCCCATATAGATCAGAATAGGCTATTTTTGATAGCCATGGGCCACAATTAACACTTTGGAGAGATAGCAAAGGTTGCAAAGAGAGTAATGCACCATACATGTGGATGTGATAAAATATGGGAAAATCATTTTAATGGTGATTTTCCTGGTTGTTGTTGTTGTTGTTTTAATGGTAATTTGCCTATTTTAGGATTTAGAGTAATGTTTCCCATATTCCCCAGTTCAGAAAGGCAGAGAACCATAAGTACATTTCTCATCAATCAGAGGTGGGTTCCAGAAGCAACAGAAAGAAAGGTCAGGGTCTGTGGGTTGGCCAGCCTGATTTCCAGCATTTAAAGGAAATAAATGTTTTCAGATTGGCTGAGTACTACTTTCACAGGAGCAAAAACATTAAATGTTGACATGAGGGAAATGTATTTAATGTTTTCACTGTAATTTAGCAAAAGGATTAAGACTATTAAATTAGATGGCATGTTAATAAATGGGTGGTTCTGTAGATGCTCAGTTGCTATTTTTTTTTCCTCTAGGCACAAGCAAATTGTCGAGTAGGAATTGCAGCACTCAATACTCTGGCTGGTTATATTGACTGGGTGGCTATGAATCATATCACAGCAGATAACTGCAAGCTATTGGAGATGCTCTGCTTGCTTTTGAATGAGCCAGAGCTTCAAATAGGAGCAGCAGAATGCCTCTTGATTGTGGTCAGCAGAAAGGTGACTTTTTCTTTTCTGTCTTCTTCAGAAGCATGTTTTGGGCATACACTGCACTACCAGATTGTCAAGTGGAAGGCTGTAAAAGTCCTTTCTTATCTATTATGAATGTCCTCCTAGTTGATATTTTGGACTGTTCCTCTGGCAGCTAAGGTAGAAGCTAGTCATTGAAGAGAATTTCTCCAAAATGATTACCAAAGTCCTGTTTCCAACCTTTGAGTGCTGGATGAGTCTTACTACTTCAATTTAATTTGCTGTTATTTATTGATGGAACTGTTACTAACATGTTAAATAAAGAAAAGGGGTGGGGGATATTGAATTAGATGTTCTGCTTTGAACAATCACCGTGAGAAGAAAACAGTCAATGTAATAATGCTAGCTAATACACTTCCAGTGGATAATATTGTTTCTGAATAACGTGATGAAAATTTTATGTATTTTAGGGGAAACTGGAGGACCGCAAGCCCTTAATGGTTTTGTTTGGGGATGTTGCCATGCACTATATTCTCTCTGCTGCCCAGTAAGTACTATTCTCTGCTGTTGTAAATGCATGAGTGATTATGTGCCATCACGTAATTGTTGAATCATAGTGATTTTCTCAATAATGATCTGTCCCTAACTTGGAGTTTTAAGTCTTCCAACAATAGTGGATGAAAGATATCAAATTACACACCAGTAAAATCCATTTTGTCAACAGGCCCCAATTAATTAGTTGGGGGTGGGATTAGGCATGGAAACTAAGCAGGGTTGGGTCTGATTATTATTGGAAGGGAATAGCAGGAGAATAGAATAGATTGGGAAGTCAAAAACATATCCTAGAACAATATAATGGCAAATCGCTGTTGTCAAGAAAATTGTATGAATGTATCAATGAAATCATGAGATGCCAGCTTTAAATTTTACATATTTCTTTATAAACAGTGTTATCTCATGTGTAAATGGTTCTTAATTATGTGGTAGAATCTACATAACTCCTGTTTTTTTCTTTACTTTTCAGGACTGCAGATGGTGAAGGTTTGGTAGAAAAGCAATATGTTTTCTTAAAGAGACTTTGCCAAGTATTATGTTCTTTGGGCAGCCAGCTGTGTGCATTAGTGGTAAGTGATAATAACAAAAATTATCTCCTTTTGCTTCGTCTTACCAATCAGCCTGGTTTTCAAAAGATAATTGCTTTTTTGCCCAGTTTGGGAATCATGTGGACTACTAGCTCTTTTGCCCCTTTCCAGCGGCTTCCTGTCACACCGCCAGTAGTTAGGTTTTGCAGCAGTTCCGGCTGATCTCACCAGTGGCTGACCAGGGAGAGAGAGACATAGACACAGAGAGAGGGGGGAGAGAGAGAAATATAGAGAGGGAGGGGGAGATACAGAGTGGGAGGGGGAGAGGGGGGGGACATCGTTTGACATCATTTTAGATGTCAAAAGGGTTTTGTGGCTCCCGGTGTTTTTTTTGCAACTGGTTCTCTGCTCTAATGACCGACTGGGTAGGCATGGCTAAGGGGTCATGTGACTGGGTGGAAATGAGTGACATTGAGTTGGCCATGCCCACCCAGGTTTTATGGTTCCTGGTGCTTTCTATGGAAACGGGTCCAAACAGTTCTTTGAGTGTTTAAGGTTGCAGACCCCTGGTGTGGACAATTGGCAGCCACTTGGTAACTGCCAAAAATGTATTGCATATTCTCAGCCTCCTAAGTATGTGACAATCCCAGCAGCACCTCTGGGAATTCCAATTTTAATGCATCCAGAGGCATCAGGTCTTGCATCTTCCCCTGTACTAAAGATTTGTTCCCTCTGCTTTACAAATATAAAGGAAGTGAGCAAAAAAGGGAAATGCTGCTCTTAATTGTATGGTTGAACACTCCAGGCAGAAGTCTCCTGTCCACGGAATGTTTTCATACCGACAGGAAGCTCTTCTGTTGGAAATATCCTTGTCATCTAAATCATGTTAGGGTCTAAATTCACATTGCTTCTCTTCTCTTAACAGGGCCCTGATTCTGATGTAGAAATACCTGTCAACTTGGGAAAATACCTTGAGTCATTTCTAGCTTTCACAACCCATCCCAGTCAGGTAAGTAGATAGGGCTGAAGTGAAATACTTTCCAGTACGTAAGTGTAAAGATTAGTCATATGTGGTATGTATTTGTGATGACCTTACGGATTACAAATATTTTAAAATGGATTCATTATTCCTTTCTGAGATGAAGAAAGGCTTCTTAAACCAAAGCCACCATATTCAAATACAGCTGCATTAGTCTGTTTATTCAATTTATAATACATTGGACTTTTGCCCTTTCTGAAGTTCTAGAAAACGTTGCTGTATATGATTGTGTGGTGCCTTGCACTACTAGTATCTATCTTGTAATTGAAATTAACTATGTATTTTAAATAAAATTGTTGGTATTGTTTTGGCAAATGTAAGATAAATTATGTAGATTACATAGCTGTTTTAGTTTTATGATAGTAATCTCTATCTAATAGATTCTTTAACTTTTTATTTTCCTAGTTCTTACGTTCTTCTACCCAGATCACATGGGGTGCTCTTTTCCGGCACGAAGTCCTGTCGCGTGATCCTGTGTTGTTGGCTATTATCCCAAATTATCTGCGGGCATGCATGACTAATCTAGTGAAGGTATGTTAAGAGTGTAATAAGATGTAAATATGAATGTTTGAAAAAGAATAAGTTTTCAAACTGAGTCAGCTATTTTCTGAACCTCTTTCTTAGCAAGCTACCTCTAGTATGACTGGATGACAGCAGAATCCTTTCCAGTCAGTAAAATAAATTCCATCTCCATTAATCTGTTTTAAGATCATTCTCCAGAGTCTTTATTTGACAATATATGTGCAAAATGTTTTTAATTCTCATCTCATCCTTCTCTTTTATAGTTGGGGTTTCCTTCAAAGACAGAATGTCCTAGTTGTGAATATTCTCGTTTTGATTTTGACAGTGATGAAGACTTCAATTGCTTCTTCAATTGTAAGTTGTTGTTCCAGCAAAATCCAAGATTTTCAATATATTTTGATATGAACAGCATTAACAGAATCTCATTCTTTCAGAGCAGAAAGCTATTACAAAGTTCGGTTATGCTTTCTATTTAAATTTTCCTTGGAAAGTAGATATATCACCAGAAATTGGGAGCAATCTATAAAGCCATTCAAACAGTTTCCTTTTGCAGGATGAACACTTCAAACTTCAGATTTTATATCCAACTTGCTTACATGAGTAATTCTCAGTTATGGTAGCTGCCAATCAGACTTTTCTTGTTGTTTTTCCTTGCCAGCTTTCCGCGCACAACAGGGAGATGTGATAAGGATGGCATGTCGGCTAGATCCTCACACTGGCTTCCAGATGGCTGGGGAATGGCTGAAATACCAATTGTCCCTTCCTCTTGACACTGAAACTGCAAATTGTAAGTTTCTTTAATAGGAGGGGAAAATGCTCGGTGTTCAACAGTGGTTCACCACATGGTTTTCTTTGCTTTGCTCTAGCAGTTTCTCTTAATTTTTCCAAGTTAGATGGGGATTCTTGAAACATGATGATCATTCAGAGTTTGATTAAAATCCATACATTTCTCCAATTAATCATAATGTCATAATTATTGCTTTTTTAATAGCGAAAAAAGGTTTCCAGCAAAACATATTTTTATTGTAACTGCATTCATTGTGTCATTTTTTAATGCCAATAAATTCTTATTAAAAGCAGAGTCTGATACTGTGAATGTTCTAAAGTTTTCTTAACTTTGTCTTCCTTGATAGCTAAAAGAAATAAAAGACCCTACTCCATTTTTTCGCCTTCCTTTGTGCATTGGGATGCTATGACCTTTTTCTTAGAAAGCATCGTTAGCCCGATGTTCCGAACCCTGGATAAAGAAGTAAGTGCCCAAATTTTTGTCTTGTTTCAGTAATCCTTGACACAGTGTAACTATGTTGCATCTTGAGAAACATTCTGGGGAATACAAGCCTTTAGATTATATTTAGATTATATTATTTATAACATTTTTCCTTGAGAAAAATTTAATTTAAAAATATTTCAAGCTTGTTACATTAATGACCTTGTGGAGTCCTTGGTCTCTCTGAGCTTGGTTGTTTGCTTGCAGACATCATCAGGGATAGTGAACATTGGCTTTATTCCCTATTCATATACAAAAGCTTGCCGTGCCAGTGTTGCTGGGGATGCGGGCTTTTTTCCCCCTTGGTAATTCCTTAATTAGGCCATTGTTTTCTGCTTAATTGTTTTTCTGGTGTTAATCCCTGCTTATCCAGGTGTTGGTTGCTGGAGAAGATGTGTTCTTTTTCTTTCCTTCTTAGCCTTTTTATTGAATGGTGCATAAATGTGGTTTATCTCTATGTGTCTATTGATGACTTAGTTATGTGTCTTTTGATGACTCAGACATATAGAGATAAACCAACAACAGAATTAATCCCAGGTAAACAGGGATTAACACCAGAAAAACAATGCGCTACACCAGACCTTCACATACCCTTATGCACCTTCCTCAGCCCCCACCCAAAGACTTGCACCACACTGGATCCTTGCATCCTCTCCCCTGTTCCACAGCAGCCTCCCAAATTTTTTCTACTCCTTTATCATGCTACACCGGACTTCACATACACATCTCTATCATCCCCTTATCTGCCTGTCAGCTTGCTTGCAAGCTGCCTGAGACTTGAAACTTCCTGCTGGCTTCCCCACTGATTTGGATTGTTAGACGCCAACAGGAAATTTGCAAGGAAGTCCTTGCTTAATGACTCTCAAGCCTTGCTTAATCACAGCAACAGGGATTACTGTTGCTAAGTGATGCGATCACATGATACTGCATTTTACATCCATGTTGTTTAGAGACAGAAATTCCAGTCCCAATTACCAACACTAACTGAAGATTATTTATGGATGAAAAAATGGGATGCAGTTTACAAAGATGAATGTCTGTGGAAATTCTCAGTCATCCAGGTCATGGTTGTCCTAAAGGTATTTTTTCAAGAGGCAAGTGGACTTTCTTGTTTTTCTTTTGAAGATGGTGGGGAAATCCCCAACATCCAGTCAGAGCTGAAGAAACATCTTGGATGAGAAGCGAAACATCTTCAGAGAAAAAAACTAAGTCCAGTTGCCTCTTGAAAAAGCACATTTGGGACTTAAAAAGATGAACATATATTTTTTTTATTCCTAAAATTATTTTCAAGTTTTCCAAAAATTATTTCCTGTAACATTTTAGTTGCTATAAGGCAGTGGTTCTCAACCTTCCTTATGCCACGATCCTTTAATACAGTTCCTCATGTTATGGTGACCCCCACTGGATGCCTTTCTCCAAAGCGGCACAGTCTTTGGTAGTTCCCCCTCCTCTCCCTCGCAGCACAC
>JANHFM010005079.1:44650-59967 GCA_032468115.1 Grayia smithii | reverse complement strand
GGTTTGTGCTTAATAAATTGTAAGCCACCCTGAGTCTTCGGAGAAGGGCGGGATATAAATTGGATTAAAAAAAAAAATAGAACAGTGATGGCTAACCTTTTCTGGACCAGGTGACCAAAGCGCATGTGCGTGAATGTGCATGCGTGCACCTGAACCCCCAAAATGCAATGCGTGCCCTCCCACGCATGCGCTCCGTCCCCTGTGCATGCATGTGCACCCCCTGCATGCACCCTGTGCATGCACCCTACCTCCCGTGCAGGTGCCCCACCCCCCACACATGCGTGGCACAGACCTGAAGACCAGTTGGCTGGCGGGAGACGGTGCACATGCATCGTGGAACTGAGCTGGGGTGACGGTTCGCATGCCCACAGAGAGGGTGCTGCGTGCCACCTCTGGAACATGTGCCATAGGTTCACCATCACAGGTATAGAATCTCCTGGTTGAGTAGGGGAGTGAACTAGAACAGGGGTCTCCAACCCTGGCAATTTTAAGACTTGTGGACTTCAACTCGCAATTCTGGGAGTTGAAGTCCCCAAGTCTTAAAGTTGCCAAGGCTGGAGACTCCTGAACTGGAAGACCTCTATAGTTTGACTCTGTTATTCGATGTTCTATTTTGGTGATTTCCTTTTTGGAAATTTCTTATTGTTGCTATATTCCATGTTACGCAGTTGAATAAACCAATCTCTCCTCGTAGCAGTGTGCCCCATGGGGTTTTTGCCTAGCTCAGATAATTCTTCTAACAATTTTAAACATGTTAGAAGACAATTTTTAGGACTGAAAGATGGTTAATTTGAACTCCAGAGTTTGATATATCTCTGTTACCACTTAAGCTGTTTCCATCCAGTTCACGCTGTCTTCAACAAAAGTCAGTTTTAGAAAATAATGTTTGAACTGAGACCCTTGGGCAAATGGGCATGCATGGAGGCTACTTTCAGATTGAGGAGGTTATGTTTATTTCTACCCTCCATGAACAGATGCCAGCCAGCTTTGAAGACAAATGAAGAATTAGATAGATTGACAGAGTTGGAAGGGACCTTATAGGTCTTCTAGTCCAACCCCTGGTGTAGGAGACCCTACACCAGCGATGGCGAACCTTTTTCGGCTTACGTGCCTCCCAGCCCTGACGTGAAGTTTCCGAAAGATGCCCTAATTAATTCATGAGTCTCAAGCCAAACTTCAAAAGGAATACAGTCATTTATTAGGAGCACCATCTTGGCATTATTCGGATGCAGTCAGAACTAACCCCACGCTGAATTAGGTTCCCCCCTGACCCTGTCTCTCCCCTCCTCCCTGGCCATGTCATAAATCACATTCTCCAATTGGCTGGCTGTGAAATCCAAAGCTCTTCTAGTGATTGCGGTATACAGGCATCTGTGGAATGTAGTTTCAGTTATAACAATTGACCAGCTCCTTCCATTCTCCCTCCCTCCTATTCATGGCAACTTGAAAGCTTTGCAAGGACGGGCGCTCCCGCACATGCGCAGAAGCTTTTTTTGATGAAAAAACATCAAAAAAAGTTTCCTGCGCATGTGCGCAAGTGCATTCCACGCGCAGACCGGAAAGTACGGGCGTGCAGGGGGCCGGTGGTCTGGGACGTGTAGAACTGGTTCAGTGACGTCACAGCATCACCGCTACCTATTTGCGCGAACTGGACCGAACCGGGGGCAACCCACCAATGATGCAGTTATTATTGGAAAGTTGCAAAATGACATTTAAAATCACTGCAAGTGTTATTTGGTGAGATAGGCTATGCAAACACTGCTCAAAAATCCTTCTTGAACAGAATTTTGAGGAAGACATCTGATGTCCCATTTCTACCAATGAGTTGATTGATCCTCTTCAGAAGTACATTTAATCTTCAAAGCCTCTACCATTAGTAAAGTGGACATTCAGATATAGCATAAAAGACCAAAAAGCTCCTCGGTTCTGTTAAATTTTTAATTCAACATTAACCTTTCCAGTCATGATCAGTGAGATATTCTCAAAAAATGGAGAAGCAAAGCATGAAGGCAATAATCCTCTTTCATTCTTTGCTCCAATAGTTATCATTCAGAACTTCTTTTTATTGTATTTATTCAAAAGAAAAAAAAAGCTAGGATCACTGAGCTCTGTGCAAGGCTTCTCCAATTTGTCAATATAAGGCTACAGTATAATTAAATCCAATTCGCAGACCTCTCTCCCTATCAGCACTATAAATGTGCACATTTATATGTAACATCCTTTTGTGCGTATTTGTGTTTGTGTGCATACAACTGGTCAGAACCTGCTGAAACCACCTCTGGTGCATGTGTGGGTCTCAGCAGGTTCTGATCAGTTCTGGAGAACTGGTAGTGGAAATTTTGAGTAGTTCAGAGAACCAGTAGTAAAAATTCTGACTGGCCCCACCCCCCTCTGTTCTCTGCCTCCCAAGTCCCAGCTGATTGGGAGGAAATGGGGATTTTGCAGTAACCTTCCCCTGGATTGGGGAGGGAATGGAGATTTTACAGTATCCTTCCCCCCCAGAGTGGGTTGGGAATGGTGATTTTAGAGTATCCTTCTCCTGCCATGCCCACCAAGCCATGCCCACCAAGCCATGTCACACCCACCAAGCCACACCCCAGAACCGGTAGCAAAAAATTTTGAAACCCACCACTGATATAGACATCGAAGTAATTTAGTTCCTATTTCTGGATTCCAACATTTGTTAAATTCAATAAGTTTCACTATCTAAAATTGATTGCAAGGAAGTGCAATGGCTCAGCAGTTAAAGATGCTGAGTTTGTCAGATGGAAAACTGACAGCTTGGGTTCAAGACCCAAGTGCCACATGACAGAGTGAGCTTCTGCTACTTGCCCCTGCCCGCCTAGCAGTTTGAAAGCATGCAAATACGAGTAGATAAATAGGTACCACTTTGGTGGAAAGGTGTGTTCTGCCTCAGCATATACCATATTTTTCGCTTCATAAGACATATTTTTTTCCTCCCAAAAGTGAGTGGAAATGTCTGTGCATCTTATGGAGCGACAGGCAGCAGAGGCAAATGGTGGCGGGGATTCCCACCACCTGGAACAGCTAATCGGTGGTATTCTGGAAGGTTGATCCAACTGCCGATCAGCTGTTCAGAGGCGAAGGCTCCAGGGTTCCCAGCAGAGGCAGCAGACACGGAGGAGACAGGCTGTTTGTTGTTTGCTGCAAAACGCTAGCCAGATGAATATTGGATGGACACTGGGAGGCAGAGGCAGATAATTTTTTGTCTTGTTTGCCTCCTCTAAACCTAGGTGCGTCTTATGGTCAGGAGCATCTTATGGAGCGAAAAATATGGCCAGACCACCACAGAAATGTCTTCAGACAATACTGGCTCCTTGGCTAAGAAATGGAGATGCGTTGGATACAACTGGACAGGGGAAATCTTTATCTTTACCTTTAAATTTGATTGACTGATTATGTAGTTGGTGTTGATTCATAGCAACCAGATAGATAGAGTTTCTCCATAATGATCTGTCCCTAACCTGGTCCTTCAGGTGTCACCACTGCAATTGAGTCTTCTTCTGTTTACTTCCACCATTCCCAACATTACAGTCTTCTCCAGAGAACTAGTGTGAAAAGGAGTTCTGACTATCTGTGAAGTTTCTGAGAGATGCCCTAATTAATTCATGAGTCTCAAGCCAAGCTTCAAAAGGAAAACAGTCATTTATTAGGAGCACCATCTTGGCAAGGTTCCGATGTAGTCAGAACTAACCCCACGTTGAGTTACGCTCCTCCATGACCCTGTCTCTCCCCTCCTCCCTGGCCATGTCATAAATCACATTCTCCAATTAGCCACTTTGGCCGGCTTTGAAATCCAAAGCTCTTCTAGTGATTGCGGTATACAGGCATCTGTGGAATGTAGTTTCAGTTATAACAATCGACCACTTCCCTTCGTTCTCCCTTCCTCCTATTCATGGCAACTTGAAAGCTTTGCAAGTTGACAGGTAGGTGTTCATATAATGTGTCCAAAATAGCATAATTTGAACCTGATTATTTATACCTCAAGTAAATACTCTGTTGATGATCAACTTGGTTGTTTTCTTGGCCGCTCATGGAATTCTCAGGAATTTTCTCCACACCAAATTTCAAAAGCATCAATACTTTGTCTATTCAGTGTTATCAAAATCCAACTTTTGATTCTGTAGAGTGTCACAGGGAATAAACTCCCTTTTTATGACCCTGTAATCCCTTAATTCAGAGTAGAGTCAAGGCAACTGGATGGAGCTGAACATTTACTAACCAAATGCCCTTCCTGACACCATGAAGTTCTCAGCAGATATTTTTTTCTTAGCGAGTGTCACAGAAGATGCCATTAGCTAAATATTAATTACCCTAAACTCTGCATATATATTATTATATTACAGATTTGTTATATTTAAGTACTTTGATAACTATATTTAAGCATAACTGGTTTCCAACATAAAGCAATCTGTACCTATGCTCAGATCAGAGATCTATGGCATGGAAAGCTTAAGAACTTCTGTTCCAGAGAAACCTTAGATATTTCCCTGTTTAAGGAAATGGACCATGAAGGCAAGATTTTATGGGAAGATGGTCCTTCTTTTCTTTTAGGTCAGTGGTTCTCAACCTTCCTAATGCCACAACCCTTTAATACAGTTCTTCATGTTGTGGTGACCCCCAATGGATGCCTTTCTCCAAAGCGGCACAGTCTTTGGTAGTTCCCCCTCCTCTCCCTCGCAGCACACACAGACGTTGGTCGTGGCTCCCTTTTCTCAGCGCTGCTGCCCCCTGATCTGTCTCCATGGCGGGGAGGGAGGCGAGGAGGCAGGCAAAGGGGAGGGTGGACTTGGCTGTTTCCCGAGGAGTCCCGCTGCTGCTTCTGCTGTCGCTGCCAAGGTGCCTTCACCTCCTCCTCCTCTTCAGTTCGCTTTCAATTGTGTTGTGCCAGCCTGCAGCCCCTTATATTGGGCGGTGTCTCGGTTCCTAAGACCGTCGGAAATATGTGTCTTTTGATCGTCTTGGGCGACCCCTGTGAAAGGGTCATTCGACCCCCAAAGTGGTCCCGACCCACAGGTTGAGATCCACTGCTATAAGGTGAGCATAACAATAGTGCAATTCAAGGACCACATGTGGCATACCAGTATCTTTTTTGTGCCTCCCAGAGCCTCATTACATAGATAAAGCCAACAAATGAACTTTTGTGTGATTTGAAGAATTCTGAATGCCTTAAAGTTTAAGGCTTAAACCTTAACAGCTGCATAAGGATCCCCCACTACTTTCTATGAAAATTGTCCAGTTAGTATTAGTCAGACCTTTGAGTTTTTTCTGACAAATAAATACTGATATTGTATGAAGCAAAAAGATACATGATCACTGTCCATTTTCCTCTTATTCCAGAAAATCCCAGTTTCTCAAGGCATAGAACTGTTGCAATGTGTCCTTGGCTTTGAAACAAAAGACCCCCTGATTCTGTCCTGCATCCTTTCTAATGTTTCAGCGCTCTTTCCATTTGTTACATACAGACCAGAATACCTGCCAGAAGTTATTGTCAAGGTAAATGTTTTCTACTACAGTCAGTAAACACTGGGTTTCTGGAATCAATTTCACTGCTGTGCAGAGCCACAAAGAGAAGGACACCCAGCTCTGTGCCTGCTTCATCGTTGGCAACAGAAATTGAAGCATGTATGGAGTCTCTCTCCCTCTCTCCATGGAAAGCCCCGCAGAAGCAGGGAGAGATGAATCATGCCTGCTTCAATATCAGTAGCTGAAATCCAAGCATTCAGAGTCTAAAATCCCCCCCCTCCCACAGGCACAGAGTGGGATTGTTTGCTGTGAGATCATTTAATAGCCATAACAGTAAGTGCTGAGATCGTTGTCATTGAGCGAAGTAGTCACTTGGGCATCTTACTTAGCAATTGCTTCACTCAACAACCAAGGCCAAGGTTCCAGTTGTGGTCATTAAACAACTTCTACCTGTATATCATTGAGGTTAGAGCTGAAAATTTACCTCACAGGTTGTAAAGAGGAAATCGGAAGAGTTAGCTTAGCTTAGCTAACTCTCTTCCAGGTGTTAACTGAAAGATGCAAGTCAGTCACAGGACAAAAAACTAAAACAAACCCAACAAACACAAGCCTCCCAACATCTGTGCCCTCATCCAAATGCCCATGGAAATAGATTTTTAAAGGAAGCAGGGCTCAAATTGCATGGAACGTGGGGAGGAATGTAACATTAACTTACAATATGGGACTCAATTTCATTTGTTCTGTGCAGAACTTTAAATATACAATTTATTGGGTAATAAAGAAGTAGCTATTTTAATTCTAGACTTAGACTATGTTCGATACGACACAGTCATGTTTTTCAGCATTCTAGGGTAGGAAAATGGGGTTTTGAATATATACTGGAGAACCGAAGAGGAAAGAATCCCTGTAGCCAATGTTGTCATTGACTGATTATTTTATCTGAGGCTCAAGTCCAGGTGCTGGTTTTTAAATGGTAGAGTGTTCATTCGATTTACAGTACATGACTGATTTTCCCAGTGTGTTCCTGTGTCCCACCACAGACACAGAAAGGGACTTAGTATGCTTAATAACATATGAAATTGTTTAATGACTACAACAGGAGGTGCTGGAATCGCAATCTTTGAGTGCAGCAGAATTAATATCTGCAGATATTAATTCTGTTCCACTCAAGGGGGTAAGGGGGCCGTGGTGGCTCACATGGTAAGACACTGAGCTAGCACTTCGCTGAGGTCAGTGGCTCAATTCCCATGTGGGAATAAACTGCATAAGGACAGGAAAGGAGTCTTCCCCGATTGCCTACTGGCATTCAGGCGTCCAGCGGGTAAGATAACATCGCCCCAAAAAAATTCCTTTCACAGAGGCAACCAGCCACCTCGGTAATCCTTGGCTAACACGTGCCATACACTAAATAAATAAACTATCTGCAGAGACTGCTTCTCCCTCTCTCCTGGTTTTATTAGTGAATAAGGTCAAAGTTGCCTACTTAGGCAGAGAACTTTTTCAGTGTAGCCTTGGAACTGTGAAGCAGTGCTAGAAAAGATTTACTGAACTATATTATTCATTATTTCTATGAATTTGCTTGGTGGGGGGATGGGAAGAAAAACATGCACCTGATTTTGTAATACACCATCTTATCTAAAATAAAAACAAGAATAATTTAATTGATAAATAATTTTAGGGGACAGTGTTTTACAAGTAACTCACATAAAGAGAAAATGTGTTTCCATGAAATGATTAGTAACTTTTTGCTCTTTGTTCTCTTAGCTGTTTGCCTCTGTCACCTTTGAAGTTGAAGAAGAAAACAAGGTAAGTTCACCCTAGTACAGGTCTCCTGCGTGAGCAGTGGGTTGGACTAGATGACCTCCAAGGTCGCTTCCAATTCTGTTGCTGTTACTTCATAAATGTGAGGATGATGTTTCCTGATGAAACTGCAGAGCAAGGCCATTTTGATTATATAAGATCTCTTAGACCAGGGCTGTCAAATTCCCGGCCCGCGGGCCAGATGCGTCGTGCACTGGTCACGCCCACGCCCAGTTTAGTGGAGGGGGGAAAAAATCTCAATACATCACATGATGCCGCCATGACGACGTGTGACATCCCTGTTTTAGACACTGTTGAGACTGTGAAATGAGGAGGATACTTCAATGGCCAAGCTCTACATGGACTACTGTAGCCAGGGAAAATAGGATTGAGACACTTCAAACTATAAAGTTTTTATTTGCAAACCACCCAAATGGGTGATATAGAAATTTGGTAACTAAATAAATAAAGGCATGGTGTAAAAACAAAAATTTGAGTAGCCATTTTTGCAGTAATACTAAACTTAAGAAACAAATTTCATTCATAGAATTTCCACTGCAAAGCAAGTTTTATACAACAGATATTTTTATATTTGAAATACAATTAAGTATCTTCGGAATATCAATCTTCTCATAAAAGTAAACATAACAAGGAACTGTTTAAGTAGTTTTGAAATCTCAGACACTAGCATGTTTCTGGGGGGGAAATCATCAGGTAATAGTTTTAAGAGCATTGCAATTCTCTGACCCTTCTTGTTAAGAGCAAAAACAGAATTCACTGTAAAAAAATCCCCCAATAGCTCCCCCTGACATGATCAGTGGTAAGTGTAGGGCATCATGTTAAAAGTTCTGCCATTAGAGGTTTGGATAGAAACCAAGCTGTCTTAGTTCTCCAAACAGGACAGTTGTGCTAGAGTTCTACAAAAGTTTTAGAAAATTGCTTTGTTTTTAAGGTGTTTTCAATTATTCTACTTAATATCTTGAAAAATGTATTAAATACTTAAAGAAGCTTTGTTTGCTAAAGCAGGTAGAATACAATGCAGTTTTTAAATTTTGTTTGTCTATCCAGGTACCAAGAACCCGTGCAGTAAAGAATGTGAGAAGGCATGCTTGCTCCTCCATCATCAAGATGTGTCGGGATTACCCTCAATTTGTTTTGGTATTCAATTGCATTTTGTTCAGTTTGAAACAGTTTTTCTAACTTAAGCTATTTTGGGGGTAGGAGTGCACATTTTTAGTCGATGGTTTAGAGCTCACTAAGATGAGCTCTTTATTTGTAGTCTGTAGCAAAGCAAGTTTAAATAATAAATCTTTCTATGTTTTAATAGAAAATGATAATTGTTATTGGTTTTTGACTTTCATTGGTGTTAGAAGTAAGAAACAGCTCATCTTTCCAAGAATAGTTTGGTTATTTTGATAGCAAGTACATAGTTATGAATTATCTTAGATTGCCAGTGTGTATACAGTATCTATGAAAATGTGAATGGAGCTTTATAATAGCAGACTACAGTTCTAGAGCCAAACTTTAAGATAAATTCAAAGAAATTCTGATTTTAGAGAAAGGCAATGTGAATGGTAATGTGTGGATGGCTAGATGCTAGAAATTAGTTACTGGGAATCCATAATAAATTTCCTAGACATGTTTTATCCTATGAATAATGTGGCAAAACCTTTAAATCAGGGGTCCTCAAACTTGGCAGCTTTAAGACTTGTGGACTTCAACTTCCAGAATTCTCCAGCCAGAAGTCCACAAGTCTTAAAGCTACCAAGTTTGAAGACATCTGCTTTAAATATACAAGAGGTTATCAGACCAAAAAAGGTCAAACCCAGTTTGTCATTCCAGACACAAAATTCCAGACACAAAGGCAGATCTTAAAAACTAAATTTAAAAAATTAGGGGGAAAAGCTTCTAATAAGAACAGATCCTGTTCTTATTGGAGCCAGTTATACCCACATTCTCCATTTCACTGGATTTGTTCAACTAGAGGTTGGCCTACCATCTGTTACCTCAATTTGGATCCCTGCATTGAGCAGGAGATTGTTCTCAAAGGCCTAATATGTTCTCATCTAACCCTATGATTGTATGGTCTTTGATTGTAAGGTCTTTCAACAAAATATGAGGTAATAGTGATAAGGGACTTTAATTCTTTTTGAGTGTATGCGCATAATTTTTATTAAGAATATTTATAATGGTAACATTTAATACAAAATAAAATAGAGAGTAGTAAAAAGTGCAAGAAAAAGAGAAAAATAAGAATATAATAAAGAAAAAATATGTAAAGAATTTATTTTCAATCATTATCACAACCAGCCTAAACAAACTCTTCGCCCTCTCTAAAACATATCAGAACTGAACTGGAGGTGACTTTATCTTGAAATATTACTTCTTGTAGTACAAAATGTATCCTTGCAGTTAACCTTGTGTGGTGTTTTCACTTGCTTGAATCTGTTGATTATAGCCCAACTTTGACATGCTGTATAACCATGTGAAGCAGTTGCTATCAAATGAGCAGCTCCTGACTCAGATGGAGAAGTGTGCTCTCATGGAAGCCTTGGTCCTAATTAGCAACCAATTTAAGGATTATCAGCGGCAAAAAGCATTCTTGGAAGAGCTCATGGCTCCTGTTGCTACACTTTGGTTATCTGATGAGATGAAAAGGTATGAAAAGTTTAATCAAGTACCCTGATAGACACCAATAACAACCCTACAGATCTGTGCTGAGCTTTGTAGTAAGCACATATGCAGCTATTTTAATTCATTGTGGCTGTGCATAAGAAATGCTTTTGTACAGGCATTTGTTAAAGGTTTGCTTGTTTTGAGTTCAGTGTGCAGGAATATTGTTCTTTTACCTTTAGAAATTTTTCTAATCTAAATATGTAAATTGCCTCCAGAATATAGTGGAGAACAAGAGAAGACAGAGATACATGTCTTCAGTATAAGCTATTAATATAAAGACAGTAGCTGCTACTCCTCCCAATGAGTTCACAACTTCCAGCTTGGCAGTGTCATTTTTGGAAAACTCACCGCACAGCACAGTTGACTTAATTAGCACGTACAGAAATGAAGCCAATAAATTCAGCTATTCTGATTATCATTTATTTTTAGTTTTCAGGAGAGTTTAGAACAGCAGAGTTCCATGACAATCATTTCATACCTCTGATGGAATATTGTTGCAGGAAGTGAGAATTACTGGCAACTTCACCCCATTTATACAATCTATGAGCTCCATGGGTGTGAACTGCATCAAAGATCTTTGAAAGTTAAAAGTGAGAAGAGAAAATGTACTTAATATCGATGGATGATGTTGATAAAAATAGTATGTGAGCTTTTTCCACTGGCAATCTGATATGGTTTAAATTTATTTTTATTTATATCCTGCCTTTATTATTTTTTTGAATAACTCAATATATCTAACATACCTTTGTCCATCTGTTTTCCTCACAACAACAACTCTGAGGTGAGTTGGGCTGAGAGAGAGAGTGACTGGCCCAAAGTCACCTAGCTGGTTTCAGGGTTAAAATGGGACTTAGGTTAAGAGAATAAATGGTTAACCTATTATGAATAAAAATGGATATATTTCATCTTTTACTGTGAGAAAGTAAAATTAAGAGGCATGCAAATGCAGAAAAAACAATGCAGACTTCTATGCAAAGAGCAGTAGGGATCACGTTTCTCAACTTTAAAATCATCTTCACAGAAAATTGCAAGAAAGGCATGGAGAATAGTCCACTAAGTGAGATACTATAGCAAAGTCATTTATAACCCAGATTGAGGTCAGATTGTAGACATGGTAATATCTAATAATACCTTATGCATACATATTCAGAAATCCATCCTATTGAGTTTAACGAGGTGCTTGTTTGGATTTCAACTTATAAATCTTTTTATCTTGATTTGCTCTAATCTGTCACCATAGATTTAATATCACAAGTATTCATGGATCTAACTTAATAATAGTGTTTCATGACAACTAGCTTCCATAACTCATTAGATTGAATTGGTTTCTTGGAATAAAATATGCTTGTGGTTCTGTTTTCTGCTATCACACACAGAGTTCTGATGAATCCTGAAGATTTTATCCGGTATGTTGGTGCTGATAATAGGATTGTAGATCCCATCATGGAAGATCCCTGTGGTTTGAATCGTTCCAGAGTGAGTATTAGGTTGTCAGAAAATATGGAATTCAGAAAAAGAGATTTGCCCATGTCACTGAAAATTTATCCTTAGTGAGTAGTGGATAGTCTTTAGAAATAACAGTACAGTAAGTATATGATGTGTGAGCTCAACACAGATATGCTGAGATCTATACATGCTTTTGGGCAAGAAGAAATCACAGTAGGGGTTGGGTTTTGTTTTGTTTTTTCTGTTTGCATAATTTTAAGTGGGCCAAAGTAAGCTTAAAGTCATTTGCCTTATCTAGGTGCTAGTTGGAAGGGGATTATCCTAAAATGTTTCCTATTGCATAGTAATAGTTGGCTTCTTTTAAGATGGGCCATAATAGATCTCAGTTCATTAATCTGAAACTCTTAGATTTGCTACTTCCTTCTTGTCACACTATTTGGCATAGACTATTAAGATTGCATCAGTCAGTTTGTTGTTCCACACAATCTTTTCAGAGTTGAGATATGAGCTTCCCCGAAGGGCACTCAGTTTTTCTTATAAGTAATTATCTTTTTGTATCAGTTAAATATGCTCAGGCCTTCTCAATTAATTTGGGTTTTAAATGACCGATTTATATATAGCTATGTTTTGAGAAGAGTCTAGAAGACCCTGGAATGTAATGATAATTCGGAGAAGAGAGATGACTAGAGAAAGCTCTAGAGTAAGACAGGGAAAAGTGAGTTTATGGATAATTTATACATAATAATAGTTTTATACAGATTTTTAAAAAATAATTCCATTCATCTCAAAGATACATGAAGTAATAGGTATGTGCATTCATCACACGTACATATATGTACACATGTACATATAGTTAAGAATGTCTTTATTGCAATTGAGGGACATAGTTATATCTAAAACAATTTTCTTGAGACATTTTAAATCTTTTAAATCTTCAGTGTTCTTAGACTGTCTTTTCAAGTAATTTCTGTATCTTTTACTTTCTGTATAGATAAGCTTTTGTGTATACGCAATTCTGGGAGTTATAAAACGAGCTCGTTGGCCCGCTTCCTTGGAAGAAGCAAAAGCTGGAGGATTTGTGGTGGGATATACACCTAATGGCAATCCAATCTACCGTAACCCCTGCTCAGTGCAGATCCTGAAACTTTTTGACAACTTGCTTGCTCTGATAAGGTGGGTCAATATGACACGATCCTCGTTTCATAGTCAATGTGCTCCATACTTCCCCTTAAAGTGAATGGTGGCATCTGTTGAAATATTTTATAGTAAAGAATGTAAAGAATAGAGTAGAAAAAGGAACCCTTGGCTTTATCCTTCCAACTGGACTGTCTGTTTTGTGGGAGTTTCCAATTTCCCGTAACATAAAATTAAGACCAGCTTTTCTTAATAGTCTTCATATATTTTGAACCCTGTCAGTCAAGTCACATCTTCAGACTTATACAATAACTCTTTGCTTCTCATATATCTATTGTTGAAGGATTTTCTGTATTAAGCCTGTAAGTTTATCTTGAGGGAATAGGGAATTTGTCAGTGACACTATTGGTAAATGTCTTGTGGCTCTCTGTATTTGAGCAGCCTCTCTGTTAGGAATATTTTTTGTTTGTTTACCTTGAGAGAGAGAAGAATAATCAAACGTCAGGACTGATCTAATAGTACAATCTCATATGAAATAGCTTTATCTTCCAGAACTTTGGAGTGGAGAGTATCATTCCAACCTAATTCAGAGAAACAATATTTACTTGTATGCAGTTTGCTAGAGTGATCAGAGCTAAAGAGAACAGTGTTCCTGCACTTCTCATAGCTTATGTACTTCCTTTTTTGCCTGTATTGGAGCGAAAGGGGAGCTGCTGCATCAGGCACAGCCTTTTTAAAGTGAACAATAAATAGTCTTTGAAAACTGATCTTGAAATGGTGGGTCCTGGTGGCATCAGTTTTGCATATGTACCTATCACAGCTTCAGAATCAAAATGTAAAGCCTGCTGTATACTCTTTCTCAGAAGCAAACCTTAGTGAATTCAGCATGCTGGCATCTGAAAAGATATAACTGAAGAATCTAGTCCTCTTTCAGGGCCTATAATTACCAATTATTTTAATCTTTTAAATAGAAAAATAAAATACTTTATACATTCCTTTGTCATGTGTATCTAAGAATAGACTTAAGTATAAACTGCATATTTGAAGCAGATTGTTTTTCCAAGCAGATACCAAATAATCATCGTTACTATTCATTATTGGCTCTCCAAATGATCTAATCATATTTTCAGTACTTGTTCCCATTCATTCATTCATTGTAGCAGAACAATTTTGGGGTTTAGATATTATTTGGGTTAGCATCCATTCAAAATCATGCACAATTTTCCTTAAAACAACGCCCTGGTTCTTGTACAACAGGGGTGTCAAACTCAATTTCATTGAGGGATGCATCAGGGTTGTGTTAGACTTTGGGGGAGCATGGCCAGTTCAATATCATTCATATCGGCACATGTGGTGGCCCAAGCACTCTGCCAGAGAAAATGGGCTCCTGAGCTCCATTTTCGGCTGCCCCTCTGCCAACCTCCTGCAATCCTCTGCCAGCGAAAACTGAGCTCGGGAGGGCCGCCCACAGCCCTCCTGAGCTCTGTTTTCACTGGTAGAGGCACCACGGGCCAGTCCTTCACTGTTTTCAGGGGAGCCCTGTGGGCCAGATCTAAAGACTCCACGGGCCAGATCCAACTACCGGGCCTTGACACCCCTGTTCTAAAACATAACATGCATTTTCTCTAGTCATTGAATTCCTTTTTTTCATACATACCAAACAATCTAGATGACATTAGTTCAAATTATTTGATATACACCTTAGTTCTTTTATTCATAATTAAATTTAAACCTTGCCTTGGTTCACAAAAATGGGATGTACCATTTTTTTCCTTAACATGTATTCATTGACATCCTCTACCAGAAATATCTTGTAACAATCCAAGTTGTAATCATCTACATCTTGCCAACAGATGTGAGCCGGACCATTGGATGTTGCTATCCATAGTAGCTCTAATATAATAAATTTTAATAAGATAAAACAAGTGTACATTAGATGACCATTCTTACATCCATACATTAGATTACCATTCAGACTGCATTTTCTGTTAACTGTAAGGATAAAGCAGTGGTCAGGTTTGACTCTTTCATAAGCAGAGTCAAAGCCAGTTTTTGTTCCAAACATATTTATACTTCTCTATGCAAGCTAGAATAACTAATCCAAGGTTTATCTGACTAATCAGCATACTGCTGCCTACATCCCACTAACTAGGATGGATAATCATTCACAGTAACTACAGGGTACAAAATACAAGCAAAATTCAGTATTTATCTCAGTCTCAGTTTGCAGGAAACAAGCAATATGGGTGCCAATATGTTTGTAAAAAGAATTGTCTTAGACGTGTTAAGTTGGGAAACTTGAAAGATGATAGGATAGACCCTTTCATGCTATAAATTTTGTATCGTTTTGTGTCCTGATAATGTATTCCTTTATAAAGAAAGCCCCCTATAAGTACAGAACTGATGCAAAAGGGAATGGTTTGAGCGCTAGAGCCTTTCTCTTCTTTCAGAATTTGTTTTTATCCCTGTTTAGAAACATTGTAGTCTCATTATATCAGCTATTTTTTTGTTGTTGTTGTTGATGTAATTAAATTACAGAGGCATATATCATTTTTCATTTAAATGCCACGTATCTGTGTCTTGGTGGCTTATGTGGAGGTAAACTGTGTTCATCCACAACTTGTTCCCAGCGTAAATCACTCCATTTTGAATGACAGAGTTAAGTAAATGGCTCATCTTTGGGTTTCTCACATGGAATTTTTTTTTTTTTTTTTAATTCCATTTATACCCCGCCCTTCTCCGGAGACTCAGGGCGGCTTACAACTTTTTTGAGC
>JANHFM010005078.1:40629-57030 GCA_032468115.1 Grayia smithii | reverse complement strand
GGGTTAGGGTGGGGGGGAAAGGGGGGGTTTATATTGTAAAAACTTTTATAAAACTTTTTCAATTAAAAAAAAAAGTTCTTTGAACAGTAATAATAAATTTATGCTTTCTATCCTTCATAACAAACTCATATATTTGCATCCTTAAAAGTCAAGAAAAATATTATTTCCATATAATTGAAATGAAAACAATTTTTCAAATGAATTTAGCCTTCCTTTACTAATCAGAAAGACAACTATAAATATAATCATGTATGGGATCGCATGGAATTTTTCTATATACCTTTCTTCAGTGCACTCTTGTTTTTCAGTTCCATCAATTTCTATTTCTATTAGTTCTTCTGCTTCTCTTTTAGTCATGGTTGAAATATTTCAAGAGATAGCCTGCAAATTCAAACACAAGTACAAGTAGTCCACACGTGTCAAAATAAAAGTAAAAATGATTTTATGTAAAATGCATTTTTACTATTCCATACAATCTGAAAAAATATATATACAGTAGCATAAAGAATACATGTTAGGAATAAATTTTGTTGACCACTACTATGAAGCAATAATAGTTAATAATAATAAATACTAGAATTAATAATAATTTTAGTATTCCATTACAAACAAAAATGCTGCTTTAAGTTGTTGACAAGTGCTATATAAATACACTTGAGCATTTTTAAAGTACTTTTTTTACCCTTCAAACTTAAAGTGCTGCACAGCCTTTGAAATCACTTAAGACAGTAAACAAATAACGTGTTAAAATTTTAAATACACAATATTTTAATAACCTCATATATTCTGGATTTATTTTTAAGAAGATATTACAGCACTGGCTCTTAGAAATCTTGTACAGGTAGTCCTCGAATTACAACCAGAATTGAGCCCAAATTTCTGCTGCTAAGCAAGATATCTGTTAAGTGAATTTTATCCCATTTTATGACCTTTCTTGCCACAGATTTCACTTTTTTAGTGCCATTGTAACTTTCAATATTCACTAAATGAACTGTTGTAAGTAACTGTATTCACTAAATGTAACTGTTGTACTAGAATGTTATAGCTTAAAAGAGTTATCTTTAGTCTGCATACATTTGCCATTTAAAACATTCATTTTAAAAGATAGGGCTATACCCTTCAATTTCAAAGACAAAATGGTGATTTAGAACAATAAAGTTCAGCCTTGTCTGCAGTTGTTTAAACTAAATACAGCTCTCCCTTGGATCTCATGGTAACTTTAGAGGGTGGCCAAGCAATCACAGAAAAGGCATGGCAGAAAAGACATGGCCCCCACCTCACCAGCTTATTGCCTTCATGTTGGAAATGTTGCAGTCCCATATTAATGTGATTTTACAATACTTCCTATTTCAAAACATTCAGCTTTGTCTTCCCCAAAATGGAAAAAAAATAATTTCCAAGAATTCTAGCTACACAGCACCAGATATACAGCAAAGGCAGGTTAGAGAAACAAGAACAGGCATTTGAGGAACTCTACTGGATATGACCAGGGAACTTTATAATCAGTCTACCAAACAGTATAATGTGCAGCTCAGCTAATCCTTACAAGAATTATAAATTTAAGAAACAACACTAGGCCTTTAATCTTTTTTCTCCTATGGTAATCTTTTTCTTTTGAGCATCATGGGCTGTGTTCACAACATTCTCACCACTACTTAATTTAGCCATGATTTACTGAATCAACCAAAAGATTCACAAAATACAGTGAACCATAAAATTAACCACTCTCAGTGTACATAACATGCTGGCTAAAATATAACTGGCTAGTTTGTAATGTAGTCTACCATGAGAACTCAACCATTTTAAGCCTTGGGGCTGGTATTGTTTCACTACCTACTAACATCTGGAAGATGCTCTTGGAAGCCTAATGAAATTGGAAGCTTTGGAGTTGAAAAGTTCAACATTTTAAATTAAAAACAAGGGAATGTTAGTTTACTCCTTACAATGAAGAATTTCATTGGTTGGTTAATTATTGTAGTCATGCTGATCAAGATATAGTAAAGCCAGACATTCTTTTTTCCCTCTATACCTATATCCTGCTTTACCTGGTATTTGTAAAGACAAATAATAATAATAATAATAATAATTAGTTGCCCCCAAACCAGTTCTTGGTCCTTTATTAAATTGAGGTTTTCTAAAAAAAAAAAAAAAGATTAACCCTACATACACATGCAATAAGAACTAACACAAAAAAGTAGTTTACAGGTAGTCCATGACTTATGACCACAATTGAGCCCAGAATTTATATTGCTAAGTGGGAAATTTGTTAAATGAGTTTTGCCCCATTTTATGACTTTTCTTGCCACATTTGTTAAGTGAATCACTGCAGTTTATACATTAGTAACATGGTTGATAAATGAATCTGGCTTCCCCATTGACTTTACTTTGTCAGAGGATTGCAAAAGGAGATCATGTGACCTTGGGGGACACAGCAACGGTCATAAATATGAACCAGTTGCCAAGCATCTGAATGTAAATCACATGACCATAGGGATGCTGCAACAGTCATAAGTGTGAAAAATGGTCATAAGTCACTTTTTTCAATGCAGTTGTAACTTCGAACAGTCACTAAATGAATTGTTGTAAGTCAAGGACTACCTGTATTTCTAGTGTGTGTCATCAAAATTACAAGTAACAACTGCACTGAAGAAACAATGCTGCATGCTCCTTGTCTCCAAAACATTATAAGAAACGATAAATATAAACCCTTCTTTGTCATAATAGTAAATACATTTCATGTCCCTAGTTCTCGTTTTCAAAGCAGCCTTACTGCACTTTAAACAGGATGTAGGGTGCCGATATACTTACTTACAAGGTAACTTTTGCTACCAGCTACGACTATCCACCAGACGCCCCTTGTTCCTCACTGAAATAATTACACATCGATTTTGACAGAATATACGGCTATAGCAGTTGAACGTAACTAAAATAAGCCGACAAGTCAAGACTAAGAAAACTGCGAAAGAAAACTGTACTGACGACTACCATGATGTGGACCGTTTCAAACACGGAGATGGCGAAAACGCGTTTAAAATTGAGGGAGGGAAAGGGGCTGCCGAATTAATTTTGAAATCTGTTGTCAGATACCTTCTCCGGGACACAATGTTGTCAGAAAAAAACAAAAACAAAAGCATGTATATCAACCTATCCCTGTGTGGAGAAAAAAAAGGCGCCTGCCAAAGGGACTTGGCTTTCGGCGGGAGTCCCGAGGCCTCTTTTTCCAATGTCCAATAGAGGAGACGAACAGGACGCAGGGATCCTTCCCGCCTCATGATTCGAGGGGAAAAAACAAAAAAGAAAAAGCTTGCCAAGACGAAGAGGCACCAAGGGGGGGGGGAAAGCCACCCTTTCCCCGGTCCAGGCCTTCCTCCGTCACCCGCGGCGGCGCCTCCTTGTTGTTTGAACTCGAAACGGAAATGAGACTCGCGCCGCGCGGAGCAGAAACGGAAACAAAACACAAGAAGTGAGGAGGCCACGAGACCCCCCTCCCGCCCGGATACAGCGCGAGGCGCTTTCCTCTTCCCCCTCCCGCTCACTTTCCTCCGAGCCGCGAGCCCCGGAGTTCCCGCTTGAAGACTCACCAGCCGCCGCCGCCACCTCACGGTCTCCGTCACAAAAACAATCCAGCCCCGCTGCGACTGGAGCAGCGCCGCTGCTTTCTCTTTTCCGCCGTGGCAGCTTCGTCGGTTCAACCAAGAAGCTCCTATTTTCCCTGACAGTCCTGGGCGGCAAACGGGAGGGGGGGGACCCTTAGCGGACTCCCAACTCTGGCGGTCGGTCGGTCGGCTAGGCCTGCGCGCGGGGCCCTGGCGGGGGAAAAGCGCAGATACACGATCCCCCCCACCCCGCGCACCAGGGCAAAAACTACGACTCCCAGCGTCCCTTGCGAGCCCGCCTGCTCTGCTATAGTAAAATTCAAAGTATTTTTACAAGCGCCACTTTAAGTCGGAAGTGAATCCTTCTGTTTCCGGTAGGTGTACGGGCCATCGGTTAAAGAGTTTTTCCGAATTTTAAATATCCTTTCCTCATTAGAAAACAGCCGGAAAGGAATTCCCACGAGGTACCCTAGAGAGAAGGTGAAGGTGAGCCGTGTTTAGATAAGCAAGTGACCCGAGACGGGCGGTCAAAAAAAACAAAATTCCCGAAACCCATTGCGACTTTCGGCGCCGGGGCGGGGCCATTTGATTGCAGGCTCTAGGAAGGTGACCGATCGTGGTGGTGCTCCTTGAGGAGTGGAGACGGGTAAAAGGGCTGAAAGAGCAGCCATCTCTGAAGGATTTCGGCTTGAGGTAATTTAATTCCACTTGTCCTCCCCCCCCCCCCCAATCACATTGTTCCGAACCGTCTCTTCCCTCGATATTCTGGTGTCTAGAATGATCCAGGCTTTAAGCGAAGGGCTGCAGTTAGCGACAGGTAAACCGGTGCATGAATTTGGCCACAGTAAGCGGGGAGCGTGGAAATAATACCCGGTGCATCAGAAGGGATCGTATTAGGGAAAGTGGGATTGGGGAATGCGAAGTAGGTTGCTATGGTGGCTTGAATTTCCAGAGAGGAGTTTTCTGAGCAGCAACTTCTTTGGCAGACGAAGCCAAAGGCACAGCTGATAATGGTGGAGGCCGTAGGCTTGGGCATTTATGTTCTCAGCGGCTTTTCTTCCGACGCAATATCGCAACTGCTATCCTTTCTACCTTTACTAGACCCGTTTTTGTTTTTCTTTTTAATTCGGTGGTGGAGGATGAAGTGAGTGCTATTGACGCTTTTTTTGTTAAGCCCACTCGCTCGGGAGAGACAAATGAAGGGGTGCCTGCAACAAAAAAACGACTACTGAAGTAACAGTACTCCGATCTTGATAATAGAATGGGCCTCAAAAGCTATTCATGGATGGCAACTTTCATTCAACTCCCCTGTAAATCCTTCCTTCATTTTGCCCTTAATCCAAATCCCTCAAACAGCTTCGAGTCTAAAGTATTTAATGCTCCTGTAATGAGCGGTCTTCCAGAACACTTACTAAATATTTAACATCAGTATAGTTTTGATTTTAATTCTGGAATTAAGTTTCTTTAAGCAATTTATTATTTTACCCAAACTGTAAGCCTTTAACATTCTCATAGATCGTTGATAAATGATAAATAAGAAAGCTGCTCCTTCAGTATTTAGGAAAAAATTTCAAATGATTAAGGAAAATGAAAACATTTCAGTTCAGAACCGTCATTTTATTAATTGCTGATAGAGTTTAGTATTGATTCTATCAATAAAATGAGTCGTTTATGCAGAAATATTTTTGCATAAGGAGATGTCTATGGAGAGGCAAGTAATCTGCCAGTTGATGTGATTGAATAATTTGATTGGGGGGGGGAGCTCTTTATCTGCAACCTAGTGGAATTGCCCAAACTGGACATCCAATTGATTTTTGTTTTAAAAGTAAGCTAATTGGCAAAGTAGTATATTATTGCCTTAATTTTTTTTGTTACTTTGGTTGTATTTGGTTATATTGGTTATATTGGTTATATTTATATACCTGACTTTTATGCCCATAATGCAAATGATACAAAAATTAAATCAGTAAATGGGAAGTGTCCTCTTCATCCAGAGCTTTACTGCAAATTAGTCATTTTGAAATATTTGTATTATATTTATACCTATGGGTGTGATTTTTGTTGGTGATATTAATCAATGCGAGAAGCCAGATTCTCTTAATGGCATAATTCGCTTAATAACCGACCCACTTAATGATCAGATTGCTTAGTGACAGTTCCAGTCCCAATTGTGATTGTAAGTTGAGGAATTTCTGTAGACACATAAAGCACATTTACATACCATTCTAAAGAGACAATTAAAAAAGCTAAGAAGGAAACAAAAAAGAACACAACTTCTCCAGCAACCAACATCCAGATAAGCAAGAATTTATATTAAACAAACAAGCAGAAAACAATATTCTAATTAAGGAACTACCAAGGAAAAAACTACACACCTATCAATACCTTCACGGCAAGCTAGTGTATATAAACAAGGAACAAGCATCACAACCACTAGCACTAATGTTACCTCATGTTATTCTTCATTGCAGTCAGTAATGAAATACCTGCAAGTGAAGAACCAAGCTCAGAGATCATCAAGGACTCCAAATGCTGGTTCTTTGTTTTTGATGGTTCACAGTATTTGTAGTTACTTTCTTTGTAATTGTGCTAGATCTAAGCACCCTGTGGGCCAGATCTGGCCTGTGGGTCTTAAGTTTCACACCCCTGACTTAGAGTATGCTGTAAAGTACTATGAAGCGGTATATAAGTCTAAGTGCTAGTGTTCTAAGTGCTATATAAGTAAAGCAAAAGCAATAATTTATTGAACAAAAAATTAAGTACATTAATTCACAGCTTGCAGTAAAGATTGCAAAATGATGCCATAATTTAAGATGAACAAGATAATTTGGGGAAAATAATTATTACCACTTACATATTAAATATGAAATAATAATTTTAGGCACGGTATCTGAAATGTTAATAAGAATGAAGGAACTCAACAGAAAGTCAAGTGCATTTTAGACCAGAATTTTTTTTGTATTAGCAACCAAAGCTTCACTTTTGCATTTTTGGCAGCTTGGAAAGAACCAATTTCATTCCCTAAAACTACAAAACCTTTTCCAAAATTGGCCTTGATTCAATTAATCTTCTCTGAATAGACAGCTAAGCAGAAATGTGCAAGACTATGTGAACTTCAATTCACATCTTGTTTTTTGAACCCAGCCTGTAAATTGTAAATTAAATGGCAAGGAAGGACAAACCCAAACTACTCAACTTAATGCACAATTAGCTCAATAAAAAGTGAGTACACATAAGCAAAGAGAACCTGAAGAAGAACAAAAATAAGTTTTACACAAGACAGCTCAAAGTAACTCCCTGGAACATAAAGTATAATATTAACTAGAAAGCAGAAGCTTTTTGTTAATTACTTGTTACTGGTTACAAAAATCATTTATATTTGTAATTTGATATATATTTGTATAGCAGACCTTTGATATCTTGTTTTGCAAGATTTGGAATGATTTCTTGTGCACATTTTTTTTAAAAAAAGCAGATTGCTTATGAGTGTCACCTTATACCATTACTATCACAATAATTTTGTTTGGACCATTCTGTTGTGGTTTATTCCATATTCCAATTTTCCTTATGGTAAATAACTTATTTTTCAAATTCATAGTAATTGTTTTGTTTCCTAAATTTTGCACATTTGCACAGAAGTAAAGACCCAAAAAAATATCTGATCCCTAGTAAAAATGACCTGATCCTGATCTAATTTCCTGGGACTTCTTAGGAGAAAATTAAGTCATGCAACAGGAATGTTGACAGTAATATACTAATTATATTATGTTCAACTTTCACAACCTTGATATATTAATTGTTCTTTTCAGAACATTTTAGCCTATATTTAACACATATATTATCATGGCAAATGATTGATGATTCTTCATATTATATTAGCATCTGTACTGACTGCCATCAACCCTAAGAAATTTCAAATTATATACAATAAGTATTGCAAATAATTTATAGAGAAATATTTTCATATAAGTTTGCAATCATTTTGAACAATGGTCACCCTTGTTATAATATATATTTGTCACTTATATTTTCAAACACCACAAAGGCTCCCAGACCTGTAACAATCTGTATTAAATGAAAAAATAATGCAGCACTGCTGTTATGCACAAGAAAAGACTTTGTACAACATATCACAGATGCCAATTGACTTAAAAATGAACTTTTTAGACAAGATCCTAAAAACACTTTGAATTTTACCAGAGATCAGGTAATTTTTTATGATGTAGAAATATATTTTTAGATAAAGCAAGACACCGTTATAATTCTGAGACTAAGTTTCTGATGTGGATTAATTTCACACATACTAGGAAGTAACAGAAGCCCAGTTGACCATGGCAAACAATATTATTATTTTTGCTGTGCCAACAGACTTGGCCTACCTGCTTCGAAAAGTCCATCTTATGTTTCAGTTTAAAAGAATGCGGGGAAGGTTGGAAAAAACCCAAGCAAAAGCAACGGGAGTGATTTTGGAGTCAATTTACCCGGAGGGACAGAAGGGGGGGCGACAGATAGGCGACCTTTGACATACTTTAATAGATATCCCGTAATTTTGCCAATAACAACAACAACAACAATAATAATGTTGCAGTTGACCGAGTTTCATGTTTAATGAATAAAATATATAATAATACAACAACATTCCGATCCCCTCACCCCTCCACAATTGACTATCAATGACTGTCATTTTATGGGCTGTAGCCGAGATTTGACGACCCTCCTCTTCAATCCCTGGATTTTTCCTCCGGCAGGGACAACCCAAGCCTCTAACCCGGGCGTCTGTCCCCAAAACCTGCAAACGGAGACACCCTCTAGCAAGGCAGGGTTGAGTCAGAAAGATCGAGCCGAAGTCGCCCTCCCCACGTGCCCCCGATGGCTTCCGCGGCCCCTAAGACCCCCTGTCCCCTCTTGGCCAGCTTTCTCCTCACCCGACAGGCTCTCAGAGCAGCCATGACAAAGCCTTCCGTTTTCTCTTCCTCACCAAACCTGCCAGGCCGCGACTGAACTTCGCACCGATTTACAACGAGCCTAGACCCGCCTCCTGCGAGCGGAGGAGGGCGGAGAGGTTGGCCCTTCCGGAGATCCAGGGAAGCTGAAGCGGAGAACAGAAGCGGGAAAAAGGAGAGGAGGAGGAGGATGGCTGGCTGGCTGGCTGGCTGGCTGGTGTTGAAGTGCTTGCCCTGGTGGTGAACAGCGTGGGAATCGGTCTCGTTTTTAGCGCCGCGGGATGCGCGGATCCAAGCGTGAGGGGTTGGTGTGTGGTTCGGTGCCCTGGTCCACACCAAATGATTAAAGCATGAGGAAGCGTGTCTAGAAACCCGGCTTACTCTTACTTTTTAGCTTCACGGCAACACCGGAATGCATGCGAACGGCGATAGGAAGGAAGGAAGGAAGGAAGGAAGGAAGGAAGGAAGGAAGGAAGGAAGGAAGGAAGGAAGGAAGGAAACATTCGAACAGCGATTGAAAGGAGGGAAGGAAGGAAGGAGGGAAACATTTGAACATCGATTGAAAGGGAGGGAGGGAAGGAAGGAAGGAAGGAAACATTCGAACAGCGATTGAAAGGAAGGAGGGAAAGAAGGAAGAAAGAAAGAAAAAGGAAGGAAGGAAGGAAACAAACATTTAAACATTGATTGAAAGGAAGGAGGGAGGGAAGGATGGAAGGAAGGATGGAAGGAAGGAAACATTAGAACATCGATAGGAAGGAAGGAAGGATGGAAGGAAGGAAGGATGGAAGGAAGGAAGGAAGGTAGGAAGGAAGGAGGGAGGGAGGGATTTGATGCATTAGGAGTGTGAAGTTCTTGCATCTGGACTGACTACACTTTATGCCAATCCTTGATAATTAGTTTCTCATAGGCTCCCATTGCTGCAGTTTTGCTGAAGTAGCCCAAAGGCTTCCTTCTGCCACCGGGCTAAGGTTTGGTAAAATGTAGTTTGAGTTGGGATTTATTGTGGGAACCTAGTCAATGAATTGTGTCTTAGGCCACAAAGAATTGAACCTAGTTAGATAGTTCTTATTGGATAAACCATGATTAAACCATAGCTTAGTGGGATGTTGAAACCCTGTTGGAATCTTGTAGTACCTAGAAAGGGAACATAGGCACTTACTATTTTATTTATTTATTTAATTTAAATAGCCGCCTGTGTCACTTGCATGTGATTCTTTCACAGTGTGCACTATTAAAAAGCACTAAATCCTCAGTGTAAACAATAAACTACAATTACAAAAGATAGAGAATAGTGCAAATGTATACTAGCCATTTAAAGGGCTCCTTGCTTCCATGGGATCCCCAGGCCTAATAGCTAAGCCATGTTGGGACCAACCTCATGGGGGGGGGGGGGAATAATGTACCAAGGCAGAAAAAGGTCTCGTCTTGGGCATGAAGCTCTTTTCTTATGCGATCTGTCATATACTCCTCCTGCTGCACCTGATAGGACGGGTGGATGTAGTTGGGGCAAGCCAATCCCTCAAATGTAACAAATATAACAAGTGTTCATCAATTATGAGCAACTTCGTGTAGATGCTAAAATGATACATCTCAAAGTAGGTATATTCCTATTATGACATAGATTTTGTTATAATGCCTGTGTTTGTACAATGCTTAACTTAATCATGATTTATTATTTTCTGTATTATGGATTTCTTGGAAATCTATCTCTGTGTCTGTCTTGACATACGGAACCATAATAATTACTGCAGGTAGCCCTCAGCTTACATATTTCATTCAGTGACCATTCAGAGTTACAGCAACACTGAAAAAAATGGACATATGACCAGTCCTCAAAGATCCAGTCTCAGTACCCATGTAGTCACATGAACACAGTCTGATGCAGGGAGGTATTAGCCAAAGTCTTGCGTGGATGTAACAATACATGTGGTAATGAAAATCTGTTATTTTGTCTTGGCCTACCATATTTGAACTGCAGAAATCATAACCACCACAACGAGGTCTGCAGGATATCATGCAGGCCACTGCAGTTTGCACCAACTGGAGCTTCCGAATGCTTTTCAGAGGCAGCCCCATGTAGAATGCGTTGCAATAGTCAAGATGGGAGGTGACAAGGATATCAGTGACCATGAGTAGGGATTGTTGGTCCAGGAAAGAGCGTAACTGGCGCACAACCCACACACATAACTGGCGTACAACTACTATCCAGTGAATAATGGAAAAGGCAAATTCCAAAATGATGCCTATTTCTTGTTACATTGATTATACAACTGCTTTTCACTTTGTAGACCACAATTAATTATTGTTGTTGTAAGTTGCGAAGTCATGTCCGACCCATTGTGACCCCATGGATAACTTTCCTCCAGGCCCCCCTGTCCTCTACCATCCCCCGGAGACCACTTAAGCTCATTCTGCCTGCTTCATTCCATCCAGCCACCTCATTTTCTGCCGTCCCCTTCTTCTTTTGCCCTCAATTGTTCCCATTAGACTCTTTTCCAGTGAGTCCTTCCTTCTTATTAAGTGGCCAAAGTATTTCAGTTTTATCTTCAGGATCTGGCCTTCTAAAGAGCAGTCAGGGTTGATCTCCTCTAGGACTGACGGGTTTGATCACGTTGCAGTCCAAGGGACTTGCAGGAGTCTTCTCCAGCACCCTAGTTCAAAGGCCTCAATTCTTTGATTATTAATTATTATATATTATATAATCATGTTGTAAGACCTATTAATAATTAATTAATTATTATATAATTATATATATATATATATATTACATTTAATATATAATAATTATTATTAATAGATCTTAAAACATGATTATACTGGGTGCTCTTGTCTGCCTACTGAAGAATTTTTGGGATGACTAGGAAACAAAAATGAGTAGATTGTTGAACAACTAAATGCTTCATAATTGAATATGCCAAATTGTATACTGTTATTTATTTATTTAATTTTATTTATTTAACTTAAATGGAGACATATCTCAAGAAATGTTAAATTAGAGCAGAAAACAAACAAACAAATTGGTATTCAATTTTCCAAGAAAAACATAAACAACTTCAATTATCCTGACGACACTTCTATAATGGTTGGAAATGAGGAAGACCTAAGAGCTTCTTGTTGAAAGTGAATTAAAGAATGTAAAAACTATTCTGCTACGGTATTCAATACTAAAACAAAAATCTAAGATTATATCAACAACTAATGCCAACCTAATATAACTAGGGAGTGAATAAATTGAATTAGACTAGATCAGTGGTGAAATCCAAAGTTTTTTACTACTGGTTCTGTGGGTGTGGCTTGGTGGTCGTAGCTTGGTGGGCATGGCAGGGGAAAGATACTGCAAAACCTCCATTCCCTCCCCACTCCTGGGGGAAGGATATTGCAAAATCTCCATTCCCACCCCATTCTGGGGCCAGCCAAAGGTGGTATTTGCTGGTTCTCCGAAGTACTCAAAATTTCCAGTACAGGTTCTCCAAAACCTGTCAGAACCTGCTGGATTTCACCCCTGGACTAGATATATTCTTCCTAAACTCAACAATTAATGGGTGAAGAATTTAGACATAAAATAAAGAAATACCTGGTACTTCAGAAAAAAACAGTGACAAGTCTAGACAAAATGTTGAAGTACGGAGACATCAGATTAACAACAAGGTATATTTTTTTTGAAACATAGTAATATACAGCTGTAAAGCAAAATGAAAAAAAAAACTTTTTTCATTTGTGGTCCAAGGTATTCTCAAAAAATGTTTGAGAATATTTTGAACCACAAGAATTAATTCAACAGTAGATGACTGCTTACTGGAAGCACAAATAATGAAGCTAACTTTAGATATTTTCAAGATACTAAAAATGCAGGATCCTTCATAGAAGATCCTGATGCTTAGAAAAAAGGTAATCCAAAGGAGGCCTACAGAAGTGGAAGTACCGTTAGTTAAATTCTATCACCAGTGACTCCTGCATGATCTTACAAGAACTCAACCAGTTGCCGATAGACCATCCTGGCAAAATCACGTCCATCAGCCACTAAGAGTTGGAAGCAGTTAAACAAGTACAACAATTGTTTCTTGAGGCAGTTCCAACAGACCCTTATACAATGGAGAAAAGCAATAAATCTATGTCTTGAAAGCTTCTTGATCTGTCTGGAAAGTTATTGCTTCTTTATCTGTCTTGGCTTTATCAAAATCTAAGGCCATGGAAAGGGCTGTGAACACAGAACTAACAGGGATATTTATTGTGGATTGATTCTTATCTGTGTCAGAGGAACAAAAGAATGGAATGAAAGATGAAGGGAACCGAAGAAACTCTCATTATTGAAGGTAATATTAGATAGAAATTAGCCAAGGGGGGAAATGGAAATAAGAAATTTGTTCAATTAATGCTCCAGAAAAATATAAAAAGGAAGAGAACAAAGAAGATATTCAGTAACACATCCAGTTTATAGGCAGTTGCAATTTTCTCTTAGTAAACAACATGTTAACAGGTTCTTTTTAAAAAGATGTTTCTTGAATAAGAAAAAAATGTAACGTCATCCCTTTTTCCTTCCATTAAGTTATTTTGGCAACATTCATAGTAATTATTAAAATATAAGTTAACAGTTTTCAGGATCTCAATGTCATGTATAGTATACCGGTATATGAATTCTGTACAGAGTAATTATCCATTGAATTCAGTAACTCTTTCAAAATATGTATGTATAGAATCCACAGTTTCAAAATGTAGTATAGTTTACTTCATTCAAAATATTATTTCTGTCAGTTAGATTTTACATATTTTTTTTTTAAGTGTGCCTCTTACCTGTATCTGTTTTCCCCTTAAACTGGTAATAAAAATTATTTATCCTTTTAATATTTCCAGTTATTCATTTGACATTATTTTTCTTTTCCATTACTAATTTTTGCATTTTAGATTCTATGTAGAAATGCATGTGGATATCAGAATAATTAATATCTATTCTTGTGCTTTCATTTTGGTTATGAATAACATAAAACCTGAAACACATATTTGACCGTTTATTATTGAACTCTTTCATGAAATATTTAAATTATATTTCTGCGGAAAGAATTCCCGACAAACCTTTCTGACAAGCCTTTCTTTTGAAGCAAAGTGGAGAAGCACATACTACTTGAAAAATTCTGTGTCTACTTTTCATTATCTCAGGATTGCAAAAGGATCCAGAAAATCCTCCACGGTAACCTTCCCACATCCTTCTCGTCTCACTGACACTGAACTTAAGGCAGTAGCCAATCTTTTGTGGCTATTTCTGTTTCCTTTCCCTTCTGCCAGCATCCTTGTTCCAAATTTCACTTTTCCATTTATTATTTATTTATTTGAGCATCAGACCATGGCCATTGTTGAAATAAGCATCCTGGTGATAAACAAGATCACGTTCAAAACAAGCCCATCAAACATTGTCATGTATCGAGTGGGTTGTCTGATAGCAGAAAGGTATTGCCAGATTCTGAAAGAACTTTTCTGCTTTCCCATGCATCTGTTTGTTTTGAGTGTGCGCTGAACAAGCTAAACTTGCAGTCGAAACGAGCTTACTGACCAGCTTTTCAGTAGGCATGATAAAACAAGAGAATCTCCAAAAGGGGAAAACCTGCCAACAGAAGGCAACATCCAGCATCTTAAGGGGGAAATGTGCCCATGCTAATTGGTGAAGAATACAGGTGGTCCTCAACTTACGATTGAGGTCAGTCGACCTCAGTTGAGCTCAAAATTTCTGCTGCTAAGTGAGACATTTGTTAAGTGAGTTTTGTACCACTTTCTTGCCACAGTTGTTAAGTGAATCACTGCAGTTGTTCAGTTACACGGTTGTTAAGTGAATCTGGCTTCTCCATAGACTTTGCTTGTCAGAAGGTCACAAAAGGTGATATGATCCCAGGACACTGCAAAGGTCAAGAATGAGAACCAGTTGCCAAGCGTCTGAATTTTGATCATGTGATTATGAGGATGCGGCAATGGTTGTAAGTGTGAAAAGCAGTCATACGTCACTTTTTTCGGTGACGTTGTAACTATAAATGGGCGCTAAATGAACTGGTGTAAGTTGAGCACTATCTGTACCAGATTTTACACACTTTGAAACCACTATGACACTATGAAACTGGATTTCTTTGAGGGCCGGATCAGCATTGTAGGTCTCTATGGGCCAGCAGTGGTATGTGTGTGTGTGGCAGCGGGGGTGGGTGGGATGGATGCCTCCTGCAGCACCCTGTTGGTCTACATGGGGTCACGCACAGCCTCCCTGCACCTTGTTTTTGCCCTCCATGGCCTCCCGCAGCACTCTGCTGGCAAAAAATGGGTCGTGTGACCCATTTTCAGGCCACTTTTCAGCCTGTTTTGAGCCCTTTCTTTTGCCAGTTTTTGGCCTGTTGCTTGGCCTGGTTTTGGCCAGCAGAGTGCCGCAGGAGGCCATGGAGGCTGAAAACGAGGTGTGGGGGCCTCACACGTGGCCCATTTTAGCGGCCAGAGGCTCAGCGAGTCAATCCCTTGATATTTCCAGGCTGGCTCCATGGGCCAGATTTAAGCACCCACGGGCCTTGAATTTGGCACCCCTGCACTATGAGCTCAGAGATACTTTTTGCTTCTATCTCTTCTCTATTTAAACTAAAATTTATAGGCTGGATTCACACATACTAAGCTTTATGCGTTGTGTTTTGTGTTGGCTGTGTGATACATGAATTCAACCACTAACACTTCAGTAAACTATGGTTGAAGAATTGCTCACCATTGCTGAGTCTAGTCATATTATATTTTTCAGTTTCCATGGGAAAGAACTTGTTCATAGCAACTTTATCTAACTTTCCAGTTTCCATGGGAAAGACCTTCTTCAAAGCAACTTTATCTAACTATGCCATGATTAGAAAATAAAAATCTGAGTAGAAAACCACATACTGGCAAAATATGTAAGTATGCTGACTCTATTGTTACGATATAGGTGGGAATGGAATTGCATTTGTAGATCTTGGCTCTGAATTACAAGCATGGGGAATGCAAAGGCAGCAAAAGAATGCTATATTTATTTTAAGGAATAAAGCTACTTTACATAGCTCAGTATTTTAGTGTTTTCTCATATATTTTATATAATTAGGAAGAAAAATAGTTTCTGGCTTCCCATATTTTCCCTAAGAGCTCACAAGAGATACAGTATTAGTTACACTTTGCTTATAACTGAGTATGGGCTACTTTGCTCATAAGCCTTCAGTTCTTTGGTGTATAATTTATATTTTGAGAATTTTTCTTGTTGCAGGGTGGAATATAAATTGCATAACTGGCTTCATTAATGTAGCAGAATCCTTTTTTATTCAAATAATTTTGTATGAATTATTACCCAGATACACACGCACCCCCCATATGTTTAGACACGTCTATTATTTTTCCTAGTATGTTGTTACTACATTAGCTATTGCAGTAATCAGTACCATGTTTATAATTTATTGTGTATTTTTAACATAAAAGCTTACTAAACTATATGTGAATTATACAGATTTACATTTATCCAGTGCCCAAATCCTTCTAAGGATGGTGGTTACCAGCAGCTGCTGCTGTCAGAATTAGGGATGGAACTTGGGCTATTCTCTAATAAATTGGAGATGAAGAGAAGGCAGAGCAAAGGGGAGAGGAGAAGGGAAGCATCTGCATTGCTTGAGGGAGGGAGTGAAAAGTAGGCTGATAAAAAAAGGAATGAGGTTGGGATAACCAAGAAGATTCCAAATGGAAAGACAATCATCATAGGAGCTGGTAGTGCAGGGTTCAATACAGGGGTGAAATTCAGCAGTTTCTGACAGGTTCTGGAGAACTGGTAGCAGAAATTTTGAGTAGTTCAGAGAACCGGCAAATACCACCTCTGGCTGGCCCCAGAGTGG
>JANHFM010005077.1:69098-94565 GCA_032468115.1 Grayia smithii | reverse complement strand
AGGCAGGGGGAGAGAGAGAGACATAGAGAGATACAGAGGGGGGGAGAGAGAGACATAAAGAGATACAGAGAGAGAGGGAGGGGGAGGGAGGGAGGGAGGGAGGGAATGCAGCCAACTCTGCTTTATCAGTTAACATTGTTGGTTTAGACTCATCTATCATTATTTCTGTGACATTGTATTTGGTAGATGATATGAGCTTTGCTTAGTGCAATTTTTATGTGATTGATGTTTAACACTTAATTAGTAATAACGTGAAACAATGTACAGCTATTCATTCATTGCGTTGATTCTAAGAGCTACTGTTTGAATCATTGCTAAAACTCATTATGTTTCGTGGCACATTCACACAGGAAATTACTTGAAGTAACAAATTTTATTTTCAAAATTAACTGGACAGATCACATAAAGGTAGTTCTATCCACTTTTTCTATGACTTTGTCCAGTCCCTTTTAATATAACAGATACTGTGCTGTGAAAATTAATAATATCTTCTATTTAATTTTTGGCTTGTAATATTGTATTCCAAAATAGCTGAAAGTATTTAAAGCTTTTAAACTGTACTCTTAGGCTACATATGTAAAAGCACAAAGTTGAAATAATGAAGTTTGAATAGGGGTTCTGGGCTTTTATCATGATCTGTTCATTGATTCAACACACTTTTGAAAGGCAGTGCAAATGGTACCCGAGGTACCTACATTGTATTTACGGGAGCTTCCCGTTACTCCCGTGTGACACCTCTCCTGCATGAGCTACACTGGCTGCTGGTGGTTTCCGGATTCACTTCAAGGTGCTGGTGCTTACCTATAAATCCCTGCATGGCATCGGCCCAGGGTACTTGCAGGACCACCTTCTGCCAGTGGGTCCAGCAGATCCCAAGAACAACACCAGAGTTTTCTGTCCAAAAGCTTGCAATGGTAGGAACAGCTTAGCTACTAAGCAGAACCCTCAAATTCCCAGGCCTCTTGTAGAGGATCGAGAAAGACATATTGCCCATAAGTGTCTGAAGGCATTTTTTTTTAAAAGTAAGATGGACATTTTGTTCATTTGTTCTTTGGGTTTTTTTATGTCTCTTGTGCAGCAGTTTCTTGTGCTGTACTCCCTTACATTCAGATGGATATTAAAGTAGTAATTATTAGATGCAATATAATATGGAGAATTGCTGGTGGGAAATGGAGTTCAATTTGAATTGAGAAGCATTATTATAGCTAATATGCTTACAAAAAATGATGTTATTTATAACCTTATTGTGCTTTATTTTACTAGTTCTCAAAACACTACCTTGTTTTGGTCTACGCTTGTAATGTACCATATTTTTCGGAGTATAAGACACACCGGAGTATAAGATGCACCTTAGTTTTTGGGGAGGAAAATAAGAAAAAAGCTGACTGGGGGTGGATCTGCCTCCTGGAATATCCCCAATCAATTGTTACCAGAGGTGAATTTTAGCAGCAGGTTCCATGGTTACTCTTTTCATGTATTCTAACTATGTTTATGTTTATGTTATGAGCTCTGTGCCTTGCTTTTTTTTCTGCCTCTGAAACTTCTGAAACTGTTTCAGTTTCAGGAAGGAAACTGGTGGAAACTGGTGGAGGAAAAAGGTGTGTCTTATACTCCAAAAATACGGTAGTCAGTATTTTTAATGTCTTGTGCCATGAAAATATGATAATGTTGGATTTTCTCTTTGCCTAAAACTTGGACTTTAGCATCATGTCTCTTCTACCACCATAGATGGTGCTTTTCTAATTTCTGATCCTGCAGAATCTGAGCCCAGGAACATGCCATAGAATCGAAAGACGCAGGCTGACAGACTAAAAGTCTGGATTATTTTTTTCATGAGAGAAATGCAATGATACATAAGTTGACTTCTCTTCTACTAAAACAAATTTTGAGGACACTGTGAGGTTTTTGCATGAAGGGGATTCACAACTATTGTTCACCAAAATGCTAATATTGCCTGGATGTGAGAGATATCGTCAAATTCAGAAGAAAACGTCCTATAGTCCATTGAACAGAGTTGTTTGTTTGTTTTGGTTAAGTTTCAGATAATAATTCCCTGGTTGTTTGTCATATGCCTTTCTCTTTTTCACTGCATTTTGTTTGGAAATGAAATATTATCGAAAGGGACCTCTACAGTGGATCCTGATGTTTCCTTTGACTACTGTATCATAAGTCTTAAAATTGTAAGTGGAGGCTTGAAGATCTCCAAATACTTGTTATTTGGAGTAGCAGGATCTGAAGGCTCCTGAGGTATTCAAATTGGTTTGTGTAGAAACAACTGACAGAGAAGGCAATTATGGCTTGTTCCTAGTGAACATTTGAAAATGTTGGCACAGTGCTTTATGCAGTCTTTCTTTCTTCAGAAGTTAGTAGAGATGTTCTAAGAATGTGTGCTGAAATCTCTTGAGACAGCAACAACCACTTAATATTTTGGACTGCAGTAGTATTAATGAAGCACTACTGTCAACTGCCTTGTTTAAAAAGCTCATGAACTACATTTAATATGAGTACAGATGCCCCTTTCTCTTCCTTTCATGAGAGAACTTCAAATGTTAATACAGTGTGGAAATAATAAGAAACAGAGAAATAGGAATATCAGATTCAGAGCTGGAATATGCTGTATAAGAATTCTTTTTTCCTTTAATGCATATAGATTAAGTTAGTAATAAGAGTTGCTTTTTTTCCAAGCTTTCCTTACATGATACATTTTTTTAGTTTGAATATTCAGAGCAACGGTGTCTCTTAAGTACAAAAATTACATTGTAAATTGAGATTTACAATGTTCCCCAATTTTTTCATTGTCCGTTCCTTTTTTGTGAAATTCTAGATAACCTTCAAATTCATTTTAATTACTTTACATTTAAAATTACTTTGTTATGATCATAGTTAGAGTGCTAAAGATAGGCATAAATCAGAATATTAGAATATCCCTAGATCAGGGGTGTCAAACTTGCGGCCTGTTGGCTGGATACATAACACGTTGGCCATGCACATCCCCGGTTTAGCGAAGGGAAAAAAATGTAATACATCATATGATGACAACATGATGCGAGTTTGACACTTCTGCCCTAGATCATTTCAACCTTGCACCTAGTCCAGCATCCTTTAATCTGCTCCTCTTACATCTACTGTAAAATAGTAGACTAGATGTTTTTATGATGTCTTCTGAAGGCCATTATATGTCTTCTGCAATCATCACTTGGAGATAATATGATTTCAGTAGGGAGAGTTTCCTTAGCTATTATAGTTAGAAGTTAGATTTGACTTGTTCCCATATTGACTAATTGACACATGACATTTAATTAATGCCTGCTTTAGTTCTCATAATTTCTCTTCCTGAGAAGACCAAAATAATGGACACTAAATTAGAATGAAATTCAGAGAGTCATACTGGTGTATAAGCTGTGCTTCTAATACACTTGAAATATTTGCTGAAAACATTGGTGTTTTCATCAGAAAAGAATGAAAAGATTGTATGTATCTTGAAGTTCTTCTTTACTTGTTTAGTTGTCTATGGAACTGATTTTCCTGGTAGGAGAAAATCAACACCACTAACTTTCCATTGTATGGCATTCCATGGTTTCCCTTTCATGAGCTCAGTAATTTTGCATAATTGGACTAATATTTGAGGTGTGTGAAACCTGACAAAGAACAAATTGCACCCTAACATTTTACATACTGCAGATAGTATTAGCAAAGGCCATGGAGACAATCATATTCAGGCTCAGCTACAAAAAAAATTGAGGACTTTACAGTTGGGTAATTACCATCACAAGAAAGATGGGCATTGAGGAGGATTGAATTAACTAAGAGTATTTAGAAGCAGAAAATTATAATCAAAATTACCAAAGGTGAAGGCCATTTAAGAAAATACATTGATCTATAAGACATATTTAATATTTAAAAGCACAGAAATGAAGTTGTAATATCAAACATGTCTCTTCCCTTGTTCTCATCAAAGGATTGGTAATATACTTGTTTGATTCTGAATAGTATAGTGAATATAAAAGGTAAAGGTAAAAGTTCCCTTTGCACATATGTGCTAGTCGTTCCTGACTCTAGGGAGCGGTGCTCATCTCCATTTCAAAGCTGAAGAGCCAGCACTTTCCAAAGACGTCTCTGTGGTAATGTGGCTGGCATGACTAAACGCTCACGGAATGCTGTTACCTTCCTACCAAAGATCCCTATTTTTCTACTTGCATTTTTTATGTGCTTTTGAACTGCTAGGTTGGTAGAAGCTGGGACAAGTAACTGGAGCTCAACCTTTTACGCGGCACTAGGGATTCGAACTGCTGAACTGCCGACTTTTTGATCGACAAGCTCAGCATCTTAGCCACTGAGCCACCGCTCAGTTATAAATGTAACAGTAAATGTCTGGGTCTTGGGATACTTGGGATACTATGACAAAATGGTCCTACATTTTGTTCCTACATGTTCCTACAATGTTCCTACTGAAACATTGCTTCCATGGATGAAGCTTCATATGCATACCATCCTAAGTTTATGCTTATAGCTTCCAATACAGACAAAGACAGATTGATAACTTGCTGGTGCATGGAAATATGACTGCTTAAACAATTATTTTAAATAATACAATTCTATATTCCACCATCTGTATTTATAATATTTGAAAGAGGAGGTAACATATATACAGAGGGTATTTATTTATAATAAATAAATAAATTTATAGAATATTTTATTTATTTATAGAATGCAATTTTTTTATTTATTTATAGAATACAATCATATAAATCTTTCTAATTTTATCAAGTTATTGTCCACATGTGTTTGGGCACAGAATACATGGAGATTTTCTTTATTTTTTTCCAAAACACCAATCTCCTGATGTGTTTTTGGTCAAAAGAGAATGCCCAAAGTTGTCCAGAATTTTCATGGCTGAATATTAATCCTAACCCAACATTTTAATTAATACAGCATTTTGGTGTCAAGGAAGACAATTATAAAGTCACATAGTGCAATATATGGTGCTCATATTTAGAGTTTTAGGTCAGTCAAACTTGCTTTAGTTAACGGGATGCTATCCTGCAAAAATCCCAATAGATATTCAAGGAAGGTTAGAACTCATTATGCTGTTTAGAGTCTTTTTTGGTATCCCTTAGATTTGTTTTTTCTAAAGTTTTTTTTTTGTAGTCCTGCAACATCTGTGTTTCCTTGAGTATCCTGAAATATCCCTCTTTCTCAGTATGTAATGCTATATGTAATGGCGACATGTCACTAATAATTCGATATCTGAGTCTGCTACTATAGCATGAATGTTATTTTGGTAAATAACTTTTGGTAAATAGTATTTTCCTGCTGCTGTTTTACAATTTTACCTATCAAAATACAGTACATGCTATATCAATTTCATTTTTCCTTTGAAGTTCTTTGCTTGAAACATTTATTTTTACAGATAGTCCTTTTCTATGACTATTGGCAGTTGGTTGTTTTTATGCAGCCTAATAAAAATAATATTTTTTTCCAAAGTTATCTTACAATTGAGATCAGAATATACTTGCACTACTGGTTCAAATAAGGAACACCAGTGGAAGGTGTAACTGTATTAATAATTAGTAGATTTTACAATTCTCTATACCAGAGAAAAGCAGGGGGCATTCTGTGTTGGAATTTTAAATGAAACATCAAAACTAGTAAAACAAAGAACCCAAGAATACTTCTGAAAACATAAAGATCCACTATTCAATTGGACTTTTCACAATATGAACTTAATAAAACAAACTGAAAAAGAGAAGAAATTTTGCTATGAAATCTTTTAGAATTAGTTTTAGAATTTTATGCATTGTAATAAGTTTCTGCACTTGCAAAATTTGAATATGATATTATAATTTTACAGCAATGTACAGCTTCTGATTTTTTTTAATCTACAGAAAGAGATCTTATGAATTCTTAGAGTAATATATCGTCTTCTTGTCATATATGACCCACAGTGTGCAAAGATCTCTGTTTTTTTATGTGGTATACTGGAATGGTCAATTGCTCATGACAAAAAATGACAACTTTAGGATATTGAAAAATAGTTAATTTTTGTCCTAATTTCCACATATTTTCTATTCAATTATTTTATTCTTCCAAAGTTGTACTTCCTTTGATGATCAAAACAGAATTTGCATTTTTGTGACCGAGGTATTCTGAACTAGAATATGTGGATCTGAAAGATTAACAACACAATTTTCTATTATACAGAAATTATTTTATTATTACGATCTCATCTTTTAAAAATATAATTCAAGGCGATGAATGTGTTTAAGACTTTCATTCTAGTTTAGAATGCATATGTGTGATTTCACACAATACTATGTTTTGAAAGAGGTTAATGTTTTCCATTGATAACTTATTCCTCCTTTTATGCATTTTCCCTCATACTAATAATGATAGGTTATTTGCATATAAATAGACTTCAGTGTTTGCTGAACAGAGATCTAATATGTTTTTCTGTTCTATGGACATGGTTAAATAAGTGGAGATATTGCAATGATCAGCAATATACATTGTAATGATTTTGTTGGTCAAATTGTTTGGAGTTCATCAAAGATCTTTGAGAGTTTTGAACACTACGAAGGGTTTAAATCTCGATTAAAGGACTAGAACTGTGAAAATATCTCTTTTGGTTCCTATGGAGATGTTTTTATACAAATCTTGATAGGAAAAAAATCTTGAAACTTTAATATGAGCTATTGAAAATGTTGATTATGACTCGCAGGGAATCTGTTCTTAATTAGGTTTTTTTTTGCTCTTTTCCCTCCTGTGTTGCTTTGCCTTCTAGTATCATGTTAGGATTTTCAGAATTTAAATGTCAACAATACTGTGAGAATATTCATTAATAAATGTAGAAAAATAAGTCCACTCATGCAACAAAGTCTTCCTGTCACAATTTGTGCAGCAGAAAAATCAATCTTAGGAGATAGTGAAATAATTAGTATGATGCTTATAATCAAAACAGGACTTTAACTTTTTTTTTCTCAGCCATTCCAATTTTGTATGAGGAAAAAATGTTTCAGAGTTGACAGATCTATTGAACAACATAATAAGTTATGATCTGTTCCTCTTTTGTGCAGTTTTCCTCCCTTCCTTTCTGATAAGCTTTATGTCCCTACATAAGCATGCATTTGCATTTTCACTCACAAAATTGTGCATGAATAAATGATGAGAGGGAAACTTTGATGAGGTTTCTTGTTTAGGAATTTGTTTTATGTTTCAAATATACAGCTTTGGGCAAACAGAGTGACGACAAACTCTCTTGATGAATTCCAAGTGTCATTCCCTTTCTGCGAATGATAGATAATGGTGCAGCTGAACAATAATTTCATAGACTATTAAAAGTTATTATTGTAATATAAAATAATTATCACCTCATTGGTATGTCTGAACATATGTCTACATTCTTCTGACCAGTAGATGTCACTCATTGTAAAGTGAATGAAGTTTCAGCTTTCATGGGAAATATTAACAATCACTACATGAAAGAAATCCCTTGAATGAAAGTTTTTGAAAACTGTGGCATTTCTCCTGGATTTTGTATTTATGTTCATATATACAATATGTTCTACTCTATAGAGCTTTTATTTAATTACTTGCTAGATATATTTTAATTACTTGCTAGATATTCAATCACAAAGAATCCAGGAAATTTTCAAGAACAGTATATGCCACAGAACATAAATACCATTTTACCCATCAGTATACACGAACATCCTACTAACCTAAAACAAATAGCCTCAAATAAATTCCAGATAAAAGTCAGCACATGTGCTTGCTTTGTAGAATATAATTGTCCATACAGCTTTACATAAAACAAGAAGGCTGATGGTCAGAAGAACCTGAGTGGTAAGGGGCTATCATTGAGGAAGTCTGCCACGAGACCTACAATGCTTTAACTTCATAGTTGGAGAGTCAAACCGTCACTTCTTGAGATAATAACTGAAAACAGGTGGATTTTAGATAGAGAAGATAGTCCTGAGAATAAGTGATGATCAGCCATACAGGATTTTATTGTGGATGTAAGTCATGAGAGTCATAAAGTGGATCACCATTTGTACCCAATTTTACAAATATTTCCAAAATGATTGTTAAGCGAACCTGGTGGCCATTAAATAAACATGGCTGTCTTTAAGCAAGTGAATTGTTCACTGTGGGATGGTCTTGGCCAGAAACTTGAAGTAAATGCCTGTTGTGGTTTGCCAGCAGCCTGTGGAGCTGGCAGCAGAGTCGGACAGTGAAGAGGCTGGGGAGGAACATGGGCCAGTCCTGGACTCCGGGGAAGGCCAGGATGAGGGCTTTGTGTTGGAGGCAGAGATGGGGCCAGGGCCATTTGGGCGTGATGCACGGAGTCCAGAGCTCCCAGAGTTGGACAGCAGAGAGGCAGAGGAACAGGAGGAGCCTGTTCCTAGTGCACGCATGTGCAGAGCTGCCAGAAGGCAAAAGCAGCTAAAGCAGTGGTTCTCAACCTGTGGGTCGCGACCCCTTTGGGGGTCGAACAATCCTTTCACAGGGGTCGCCTATCAATATAGCTCAATATAAGGGGCCGCGGACTGGCGCGACACAATTGAAAGTGAATTGAAGAGGAGGAGGAGGTGAAGGCACCACGGCAGCGGGAGCGGCGGGACTGAGAGTCATCAGCCTCAAGCAAACAAGCAAATGGCAGAAGCGGGAGGGGAGGGAAGCAAGGTGGAGCGGGAGAAAAGGCGGAACTGCCACCAGCAGCAGCAGAGGTGGGAAGCACTGCCGGTGGCTGGGAACAGCCTTACAATACACAGCCACGGAGGTGGCAGCAGCAGCAACGGGGAGTCCTCGGGACATGGCCAAGTCCACTATCCCTTTGCCTGCCTCCTCGCCTCCCTCCCTGCTGTGGAGACAGACCAGGGGGCAGCAGCGCCAAGAAAAGGGAGCTGCGACCAACGTCTGCATGTGCTGCAAAGGAGAGGAGGGGGAACTACCGAAGACTGTGCCGCTTTGGAGAAAGGCATCCAGTACGGGTCACCACAACATGAGGAACTGTATTAAAGGGTCATGGCATTAAGAAGGTTGAGAACCACTGAGCTAAAGCAAAAGGGACAGCTCAGGAGTAAAGCCAGAAGATGATTGGCCCCTCCTATAAGGCTTAAAAGAGCAGCAAAGGCACGTGAACTCTTTGTAGGAAAGCAAAGTTTCTGAACTTTGTGGGGCTTTGCCAAGAAAGGCCTTTGGCAGGGTATCAAAGAAGATAAAGGTTTGTGATAAGTCCGAAGGACTTGTTTTGCAATTAATTTGGACTCAGCTGGGAATGAAGTAATTCTCAGCTGTTACAATAAAATAGGTTTGTTTGGGACTAATTGTGTCTTGTAATGACTAAGTAAGCCGAGGTCACAACAATTACTTCTGGCATCTGAAAGAGCAGCTTCCTCCCCCTCGAAAAGGCTGTTTAGTGGGAATTGTCCCTACCCTATCCTCTTGTTGGTCTTGTCGCTGCTGGAATGGGTACTGTGGGCGAGGTGGCCCAAATCCACCACCAGACCTCCTGAAGGTCTGGCAGTGAAAATAAGTCAGAGGCCGGGAATCCCGCCACCTAGAGAGAGATGGGAGGACCTTACATTTGTCATGTGATTCCACCAGGATTGGATCAAGGGAATCTCCAAAGAGGCACTCCCCTAAGAACGGGGCAGAGGCAAGTCGCCACTTGTGTTTGGTATCTGCCTGCCACTGGTGGAGCCACAAAAGTTATCTGGAAGCCACAGTAGAAGCGATGGCCTTTGACGTGAACTGTGCCACGTTGAGCGTGGTGTCCGCGGAGAATTCCACGGCAGCTGACAACTTATTAAGGTCTTGATGAGACTGGACATCCATCACCGGAATTCTGTCTTGTAATTGTCTGAGCCACATCAATGAGGCCCTATTAAAGAATGATGCTGATGTGGATGCTTTTACAGTCCACGCAGCTGCCTGGTGATCCTTCCTGGGACTGCTCCACCTGTCTGTCCTGAAGCCTTAGGGCATACTCAAGTGAGTCCGCCAGTACGGAAGGTGCAGTCAATGCCACCACTGGACTTGAAGTGCCTTGGACATGTCTGGGCCAATATTATAAAACCTCTTGTCCAGGGTGCTGAGATTTGCTCCTGCCCCAGGAGCTACCCACTGTCTCTGCAGAATGTCCAGAAATAATTGTGGTGAAGGGACCACCTCTGCCTCTGCCATTGGCTCAGAAAATAGCAAGCTCCTGGGTCACAATGCATCTGGTGGTGGCTCTGGAGGTGGCAAATGACCAGCTAGGTATGCAGTATTCCTAACCTTGTACAATAACGGTTTAAATAATGCTGGGCGGAACAAACCAGTGAAGGCTGGCTGATCAGGAGCTAAGCCCTCATCCTCTGAGAGGTCTAAATCTCTGGATAGTTTCTCCTCAGAAGCAGACTGATTAGAGGAAACTGGAGAGTAAGGCCCTTGAATGGATAGAACCATCCCTGAAGCTTGTGGTATAAATGGCAGATCCAAAGGCAATGAGTGTTCTGATCTGACTGAAGCAGCCCTATGGTTTTGCTGCAAGCCAGCTGCTATGCCTCTCTGGATGGCTTCTGCTATTAAGGTTTCCATGCCAGGAAGAATATGGCCCTTTTGTCTTTCCCCTGAGCGGATTCTCTCTGTTGCTGGGGTGAAGGTCGCCTCTGCAGGTGAGCTCTGCTTGTGCTAGACTGTTGCAAAGCAGTTGAGGCAGAAAAGGGATCTGGGAGGGAGCTATACCAAAACTCCCTGTTGCTGGGCAGATTGAGCTCTGTTAAGAGATGCTCAGTAGCGCCATCTGGTGACAGAGACAGGGGAGGCTGGGACAGAGACAGAGACAGTTTCCTGAGGTAAGGCAAACTGCTGCTCTGGTTTATGGTGGGAACTCTCCTTCCCTAATGCCCGAGGCTTTGTCTTTTCTGCCCTTGGCCACCTCCCAGTCAATTGCCTTCTGGCGCCTCGCTACGTCTCACTTAGCTGCCTTAGAGTCTTTGGCGAAGGCCTTAGATCTCCTAGAAATCTTGGCCGCAGCTCTCTGGCTCGCGGACCTCGATCTGGAGGTTCCTGAGGATTTTTTGCCTCTCCGGCCTGAATCCGGAATGTCCCTCACTGCCGCGGCTTCCCTGCTGAAGGCGGTAGTCGCTTCTGCCATTTTCAGGCTGCCAGCAAGCCAAACGATCACGGGCGCAAAATCAAGCCTCAATCCGTGGCGATGGCAGTCAATTACTCCCGAGTATGCCCACAATTGGGTAGAGGCTCGGAGATTGGGCCCATGATCCACGGCAGTGGTAGTCACTTGCTCCCCAGTATGCCTGTAGTTGGGCAGAAGCTCTGGAATCGGGCCCGCAATTGGCGGCGCCCATTGCTGACGGGCCTGGAGTGTGCCCTCAATTGCACAAGGACTCACAAATGGGGCAGATCTCTTCGGTGGCGGCTGTCTAGTGACAGTCCCAGGCTTACCTGACAATCTGGCCACCCTTCGGCTAGAAATGAAACGTGAAGCCCATTGCTAAGCCAGAATGTGCTGGAGCTTTGATCCTGCTTCAACGAAGCCCCTGGGTCAGCACTGTGAGCCAAGCTCGATTTGGCTGCCCAATCAGAGTCACTGGCCAGTGACCTGACCCGTCGCTATGCAGCCCTCGGCAAGCTCAAGCTGAAAGCTCTTCGCGCTGGTGGCACAGCTGTCAGTTGGTGATATAGCTGCCATGTTGGTAGTAAAGGTGTCAAAGGTAGGATCCGTATCCAAGAATAAGTTGACCTAAGCAAAAAACATGTATGTCTTTAGCTAGGACTGAGTCAAAAGCTGGGGACGATTGGTGTAGGTGTGTCCTTGCAGCTTTGACAGACTCAGTCCTATTGGCTAGCAGACAAGGACAACCCATTCCTGGATGCTGTTCCCACTACAATGGAGAAAAACCGTAATACATCTTCTCCACCATACAGCATCCCAGACGAGCATGGATTAACACTGATGAACGATCAAGCAAAAAACAATTACCTAATCAAGGAAATACCAACAAGAAAACCACACCCACACAAACACTGGCAGAAGAAAGAGAATATGGGTACTGTAGATGGGGTTCTACTGATAATTGGTGGGTCGCAACAGAGAGATTGCTTCCAATTTTCATTCCTCAAATAAAGGTAAAAAAGGAGTTCCTGTGGATTTTATTCCACTAGTCTTTGCCAACTATAGGACAGACAGAATGTTCAACTTGGGGGGGGGGGCACGGAGAGGGAGGGAGAAAGAGGTGGGGCTTTGAATGCTATTTTTCCCCTCAGTCATTCAGCAGTAAGAGGTAGCATTTACATACCTTACTTTAAGCACAAACAGAAAGAATGAGGCAGACCTTCTGCCTGGTATTTTCTCAGTTGTAAAAAGTTTCCAAACAAATGTTCATGGAAATGGGATATTTCATGAAAACTACAAAAGAAAGGAAGAGGTTATAGATCTGAATTTGTGCAAATATTATGAACGGAATGTGATGCTTCAAGAAAGAAGTCAGCCAGTGTCCATTCCCATCATGTTTCTATTCTTTTATTAGCAGCAATGCATTACAGACTTTTGTGATAGGTATCTTTGTATTTGCAATATTTAAGTATTCAAGCAGTTTTTCATGTGCAATGTTTATGGAAAAAACAATGGTATGAGAAAGAAGTTCCTTGAATTTTAGTTCTGCTATTGCACTTGGAAGCCAACTTTCATCTTTCAAAAAGACCAAAACAGTTCACTTTCTTCCACCAATACATCATTATAGGCAGATGCTGCCCTTGACTTGTATGCCAGTCAGCTAGTTTGGGATATACTGAGAGCTTTATAATTTGAAGCAACAATGGGGCAAAGTCCACAATAGGCTCTTGTCCATTCCTTCACTACATTCCACTCCCACCTCCCACAAGCTTAGTGTGACAAGAAGGAGGAGAAAGCACACATACTGAAAACATAGATATTGAACTGTCAAAACTATTTCCTACAAGAAAATAGATTCATCAGCTTGCAGCAGGCAGGGTCAATGCCACATATCCCTCTGTCGTCGGCATCCGCTCATGTCGGTGCATACCCAATGCTTCTTCGCAGCGCCGGCACTTTAGCTTGTAGCTCAGGGCCCCTAAGTGACTTTGAGAAATGGGTAATCGATTATAATTCCAGAGGCCTCTCTGCAGATTTATCCAGAGAATGTGGAAAATGCACAGCTTAAGAGAAGATAGGTCCTTCTGGCCGACACGTCAATTGCCCACACACTCTCCTGCTTGGAAAATCGCATCCTGAGCACAACTCTGTTTAATCCATCAGTACACAATCAATGCACTCTGTAATCAACTCTTGATCACTTAATTTTACACATGTTGGCTGAATCCCTTTGTTTAATCACAAGATCAGGCCACATTGCTACACTGCTCCCTTTTGCCAAACATAACTAAAAGCCTTTATTTCACCTTGAGCAATTGCTCAGTGCATCCAAAGAGCTCTCAAACATGATGGACGGATGGACGGACGGACAGAAGAAGGAAGGAAGGAAGTTTAAGCAAAGCTCCAGAGAATTATGGAGAGTGCATATTATTGTCCACAGTCAATTTATTCTTTCAGCGATAGAGATGGACACTGGTTATATTGACAATGCTTGGCCCAAGGTCACCTAGTGATTTAAATTTGCATCTCACTTTTGCTTTGGCGTTCACACAATTTGAACATGCTGATTGTTCATCTGCTTTACACTGAATATTTGCATATTTCAAAATTATTCAAATAATTTTATCCATATCACACTGTATTGTGGAAAATGCAAGGTTAATGTATTGTGACTATTCGAAATGTGTGCACACACTTTGTGTGTGGGCAGACCTGGGCATTTTACAGCTTTGGGACCACATCCAGCCCTTTGGCTGTTCCTGCCCACATGAAGTCAATTGAAAATTAGAAATCAGATCTAAATAAATGTACGCCATGCATGCAATACAACTGCATTGCTTTTATTTTGAAGGCAACTATTTTTTTCAATTTACATATTGAAAAAATGCATGCGTACCTACACACCTTCAAAGCTCTATGATTCAGCCGTCTACAACAGTTCCTTCAGAAAATTAATTGCCCACCCTGGGTATACACTACCTTCAACTAACCTGTTGACATTAAAATGAGTATCTCTCTACATACATAAGCACAGGCATGGAGTGCTAATAACACATGCATAACCATCTTTTTTATAATTCTTCTTGTTTTGATATTTTATTAATTTCACGAAACATTATTGGAAGTGTTTTACTCAACCAAACAAGCAAAGAATGAACACTTAGAAGCCAACGAAGCTTGGAATAGCCTTCCACAAACTAATACCATAACTTGAAATATATTCATACAGAAGTATAATATCCTTTTAGATTTGGCTTTGGTCCTGATTGCTCTCATGATATTATGTATTTTGGGAAGCTGAAATGATTCCTTTAGGTTCTACTTTATGAAAGTATTAAAAACTCAGGAAAAAAAAGGTTTTCCTTGCACTGCAACAGTTTTGAAATCTGCTGCAATTCTGCAGCTCTTGTGAACGGTCCACATTGCCAGGAGGAAGGATTCTTGTCTCATTCTGCTTCCCAGTTTTTGTGCTCAAGTCAGCTGCACACAATTACAGGGCTCTGACTCCACCAGAAGTTCTGTGTGTGTTCCTGAGCTTGTCTTTTCATGTCCATGCTGCTTAGAATTTACCATCCTTTACTTGTCCCATCAGTCACCAATTCAGCCATCAAAAAAACATACAACTACAGTTAGGACTACAGAGAATACTACCTAACTGCAAAATTATTGGCATGTTTTCATGCCACCATCATAAATCACAGAGGCTGTTTAATATAATAGACAACAGGTGCAGTAAGCAGTGGAAAATTTAGGGGTACGGCTGGGGATTCAATGGTTTCATTTATATTTTGGACAATCTACTTTCCCGATAGCTGCCCTTCATTGCAGTTTTTCAGATTTGTTTTGGTAAACCACCAGAGAAAAGCCAGTTGTTAAGTGCAGGAGAAAAAAAAGGATTGAAAAAAAAATCTGTGTGGTAGACTTGGTAACATGTTGTTCTGTTTTGTTCCTCTATTATTAACAATAGTTCAGGTATACCACATTATCACATACATTTTACACTTACGGTGGACAGCTGGAGAAGTGGAAGGTGAACAACTATTGTGTAAAACACTGCATGCTGATATTGGTAGAGAACTGAAAATACTGACAAATCGACTGTTGGTTTCAAATTGGTTTGTAAAGGACTGGGAGAGTGTTTCTCAGTCTAAACAATGTGGTGGACTTCAATTCTCAGAATGAGCTGGTTCAGAATGAAACACACTGGTCTGGGAAGTAGAAATGCCAGTAGTTTGAAAGTGCTCTGAAGTCAGGGGTGGGATACAAATAATTTAACAACCAGTTCTCTGCCCTCATGATTTCTTCAACAACCAGTTCACCAAACTGCTCAGAAAGTTAACAACCGGTTCTCCCAAAGTGGTGTGAACTGGCTGAATCCCACCACTGCCTGAAGTACAATGTAACACTTAAAAATGCACCAGAAAAAAAACCACACAAAGCTAAGACAGATAGAAATAAAACTGATACATAATCATTCTCTCACTTAAGTTTCCAGAAGAGAAACTACTTAATCGCTTATTTTAGTTACTTATTGTGTTCCTTGATCCCTTCATTCTTTCCCAATGAATAACTTTTTGAAACAAAACACTGGAAACTTGCTGTTCACTACTGACATTACTCAACAATTTCCATAACACAAGACAGCGTATCAGACATACTGGATTTTGTAATATAATGTAGGTTTTTTCTGTCTTTCTACTACAGTGGTAGGTTGCCCCCGGTTTTGTCTGGTTCGCGCGATCCGGTAGCGGTGACACTGTGACGTCACCGAACTAGTTCTACACGTCCCGGACCACGTACCCTCTATGCACCCGTACTTACCAGCCTGGTCGTGGAGCACATGGAGTGCGCTTGCGCGCATGTGCAGAAAACTTTTTTTTGACATTTTTGGCCCGAAAAAAGGTTCTGCGCATGCGCAGGAGTGCCTGTTTGGTGCATGCGCACGCAAAATGCGCGCACGCACCGGATGCGTGCTCTGCGCGCCCCGACCACACATAAAGCACGTGCACCTTTAGAACCGGTAGGAGAGGTAAGTAGAACCCATCCCTGATCTACTATAATGAAGTTAATTTTTCTAAGTAACACTTAACACACATTATGTACTGATCATACTGCATCAATAAAAGCAATAATAAGGAAAAACACATTTCTAGATAGACACCCATTTTAAAGATGATGGCATATAATTTTATTAGCATCTATTTACAAATAGGCACGATAGAATCTTTTTGAAAAGAAGTGCCATGCAGACATGCAAATACAGTACTCGTGATAGCAAACACAAAAAAATCTCAGATGCAAAAGAGTGTTTTGAAAAAGGCAGATGTTTAAAGAAGATGCTGGTGGCTCCCTATAGGAAGAGGTCTTCAAAGAGCCCCTGGTGTTACATACTTCTCAGCGGGGAAGGAGAGCTTGCACAAGATGAAACACAAATAAATGATTGCCAGTACAAAAGATACACACTGAAAACCTGAAAGCTCACATTGGCCAGCTGTGCTTTCACTGGCACCTGGACATAAACAAGACATAACATTAACTCAGCTTGGATATTGTGAAACTAGGTACATATTTGAAAAATGCCTAACTAGATTTTAATTGGAATAGCCATCCTCTGAATCACTGTATCCTATCCACTCAAAGGTTTGTTAATAGAAAGCCAGCCTTTCTCCATTTACTCCGAAGAATATTTCTTTCATGTGTTTAAATGGGAAGAGAAAAAGAGTAAAAGCTGGGGGAAATCTTGCTTCATTTCTCTTTTGCACAGTTTTTTTGCTACAACCAATCTTGGTTTCTATCATGGATGTTATTTATCGGCCAGGAACATTAATGAAAGTCCAGAGAAGATTAACTAGGTATGTTAAAAAGGTGTGGTGCATCTTAAATCCCACTGGCTCTAACCAAAGCTTGTTCGGAATATGTTTAATTTTCCTATTGAATCAAGGTGGTGTCTGGTAACACTTTTTCCAACTAACCAATTTTATCAAAAGCTATGAGCTTTTGTAAACTGCAGTTTCAATTATATCTGTTAGTCCCAAAAGATACTAGCAGACACCCTCTCATGTTTTGCTACCATAGACTAACATGGCTTTCTTCCTACTATGTCTCGAATCCCAGAAATGTAAAATGCTCAACTTTGGCTGAACTATACTGTCTATCTCCATTTCCAATCCCATTTAACTGAGAGAGGAATTTGCATTTAAGTTCCTAGAGGGACTCAATTGTAAGTTAGCTTGCTTGTGTGCCCTTAAGTCCAGCCTTCAAAAATAAGGAGCTACCAATTTTGCAGAGCTGCTGTTGTCCAGTTGCCACAGTCCCTCCAGCCTGTGTGATGCCATTCTTTCGGATGCTGAGGGGGTGTTGGCACTTCTGCAGTGTCACAAGAAATTGGCAGTGAGGCTGAGATACAGCAGCCAGTAAAAACAGCGAGAAAGGAGCGGGGAGCAACGAGGCGTCTGATGATTCTGGATGTTATCAGTTAAAAAGAACATTCTCTGCTTGAGAAGCAACAAAGCCATGACAGCAGCTGCCCAAGGAGAAAATAAAACAAACAAACAAACAAACAAACATTTTTAATTTATCCTGAACTGGAAGTAACCCACCACTAGTCATTTTTCCCACCTTCATGTTATCAACATACCAGCAGAGGCAAGGTAGCTCAGGCATTATCCCTTGCCTTTTTTCTGCTCCCCCCACCCCCATGCAGAAAGAAACAACAATCCACCAAGCACTAATTAATATTTAATTTACTGCAAAATGTACTTATTATTTTCAAGTAATTGGCCAGATGCACAGCTGTGGCCACTAATGAAGAGAGAGAGGAGCAAAATGAGGGGGGGAGGAGGGGTGGCAGAGAGGCGTCGCTCTCTTTTCTCCCTTCCCTTCTCTGATCACATCATGTTGCTAAGCTTTAAAGTGCATAATAAGTAAACACTAATTACTTTTTTTCTTAAAAAAAAATCTAAAAATGCCTGCCGTTGCTTCTGGGTCATGTTGGGTTTATTACTCTTTGATTGCTTTATTACAGTAGTGCTAATAAGTAAAGAAAACACAAAGGGCCTGGTTTTTTTGGGAAAGGTGCTTGAAAAATGTCCCCAAAATACTGAACAACACAGTGAGCTCTCACCGTGGAAAAAAAATAACAAGCAGTGACCATTTGTTATGACTGCCTCAATAGATTCCTCATATATCGGATTGTTGGTGCTTTCTGTCATGGCTCTGTCTCATTCTCTGAGTTACTGGCTTGCAACTCTTTTCAGGCTGGGAAATATCATTTTAGCGGCTAATAAAGGTAAGGTCTGTTGCTAATTGGTAAGGACCTAGGCAAGTTCTCCGAAGGGGCAGATTCATTTGGCAAAAATATATTCCTGGGAAAAGGGCCAGATCAGAGTTAGAAGGCTCAAACATATGCATGGAATACAGTGGAATATTTTGGAGGGACCAGTCTGATAGAGAAAATAACTGGATTCAAAGCCGTATAAGCCATGGTTTCACTTGTTCACTTACTGAACAAACCACAATGGGATGAGTTGGCAAAATTAGCAAAAACTAAACAAAATTGACCGTCTCTTGTAATATGTGACCCAAGCCAATATGTGTGATTTCTGAAGTTTGTACGACTTTGGAAAAACTCCAGGATTTTGGGAAAGAGTATGGATTTTTAATATTAAAATATGAATTAAGAGGAACTTACAATACATTATATATGACATACACAGAATTGATACATGAATATAAACTATAACAGCAGTCATCTGAGTTAAGTCAGTACATATATTTTGGCTAGCCTTAGGATTCAATAAATGTAGATTCCAACTTTTGGTAAAACATGTTGGTGTAATTTATTTTTAACTGAGGGGAGCTATTTCAGTTTGAGTATTGTCACTCACCAGTCAAGAAACAAAACTGTTCTATAAAAGATTATCTTTCCAGAAAGTTAGAGAACCTATCTAGTTATCTGTGGGACCATATATTCTGAATAAAATATGCTCACCCAAGATGTGCGGACACCAAATCCTCACCTACTCCTATGAAATGCAGGAGGACTAAATTTGGAGGTGAAAATTTATTCTGCCCTGTGAAGTGACAGTACCAACTTATGGTACTTTTAATTTTTAGGAAGGTAGCTAAAACTTGGCTGTTGTGGAAACCTCTTTGGTACAGAAAAGCTGAGAAGAATAGATGTTATCTGGGATGAGTAATGGGTAATGAGAATAGGATTGTTATGTTGATTATATAGTTTGCATTTTTCAAGTACACATTTTATTATGTTTGTACTATTAATAGACTTGTATGCTACTTAGCTCTGACTGATTGAAATAATATATGTGTAGGAAGAGTTACTATCATTCTAAAACATTAAAAATCAAGGAGCTTATTAATTACATTATAGAGCTTTCAGAAACAAAGAACAATGTTCTTTCTGAATTTGATAACTGCAAACTGGAAACAGGGAGATGCTTCAAAGTTACCATACTATGGAATACTGCTTTATCTTAGAATTGTCCTTGCTTTTATTTTAAATGGGTAAGCATTCACAACATTACTCCTCCACCCGTAACCCAGACACTTTGGAAACTTTTCCAGTTTTAAGTTTGTTACTTTAAGACAGGTTGAGTCGCTTGTTTTTCTAATTCCATTGTGTTGTCCTGTTCAGAAGCTTGATAGTCACTGATATTTTTGAACATCTATTAGAAGTCTTACTTTCATAACCTACAGGCAGTTCACAAAGCTGTGAAGACCTTATCTATATATTCCCACAACACTAAAAGGCTATAATTCTGTAGGAATTTTACTTGTCATTGTGAGAGACAATAAATTATGGTGAAAATTTTGCACACCGATCAAGCGCAAATCACATGCATGAAGAGAACTGGTGGTAAAGGTAAATAGAACCCATCCCTGGCTTTAACCTACAGGTCTTCAAACTTGGCAGCTTAGCTGGCTGGAGAATTATGGGAGTTGAAGTCCACAAGTCTTAAAGCTGCCAAGTTTGAAGACCTCTGCTTTAACCAATACACCACATTGGTTATGAAATTACATTTGGTAGTTCTATATTTTCTGCTTAAAATTGTTACTATGAATTTCCATGCAGAACCATCACAGCAGATGTGTTTCTCTACCACAGGATTCCTTTCTCCCAGTGGGCTTTTCTTCTTTGTTTAACTCTTCACATATTACTCTGGCTAGATGTACATGAGGGAAAGTCTCATCAGCAGGAGACCAAAAGCAGGTTGTTAAGAATTAGTCATAAAATAAGGACCACTGAAATTCTGACGGAGATCAGTAAATAATAGCATGTCTCAAGAAGCCTGTGTGAGTCTTGAAGATTTGGAGATAAAGACTACTGCATGTCTGGATTGTTTAATTAAGTGAAGATGTTGCCATACACATGCAAAACATACAATATTCATATAATGACTTAGACACAAATGTGGTCTCCATTTTCAGCACACATTTCCCAGTCAAATGAGCAATTTCTTGCAAGAGCAGTACTATAAAAAGTGGAACCATTCCATGTTTTGCCAACAATGTTCCTTTTTGTGCCTTCCAGTCAGTTGTGGAATCCTGGTGACTTCCTGGATAAGTCCCTGCTGTTCCCAATAAAGGAGAATATTTGTAGCTCAGGATTGAAATTAGGGGTTTACTACCACATTCCTAACCATCACTGGTGATGTTACCTAGTTTGGGTAATGAAATGTCTACAAGAAAACAAGCAAGCTCAGAGTGCATCAAGGACCCCTGCTGTTTTCTTGACAAGCTTTCAGAAGTGGTTTGCCTTTGCCTGTTTCCTAGGGCTGAGAGACAGTGACCGGCCAAAGATTATAATTCATGCCTGAAGCAGGACTAGAACTCTCCCAGTTTCTAGTCTGGTCCTTAACCACTACATCAAACTGTGTCTTTTATACAACATAAAACAGTAATAGTTAAAGCTATGCAGCACTTTGTTTTCAAAGGTAAAAAAAAACTACTTTGGGTTGCAAACATAGTATCATTTACAACTCCGTAAAAGACTTAGTCTTTTCTAGGAGTCATACAGTCACTCTACACTGCTGCCATATTAAGCTATGAAAAAATGTTTTATGGAATTATAGATACATTTGCACCCTTGCATACTCCAGAATTCTTTTTTGCCTTTCAATCTGATGTATTTCCTGGTCCTGGTAATGTAAAGAAATGTGTAGAAAACCGTGAAGAAGAAATGCAGGAACAGTTAAAGCAGATGTTGCTATTACTATATTTGCCAAGGGAGCTTATATGGAAGACTGGCATTTCCGTAAACAAAGGCCTTGAAAATATGTTTTTACTATGACAGCTGTTGAAAAGAATGCTTTCCAGTAAGATATGTGTTGACAGGAGACTTGATCATATTGATCAACTTTTGAATAAGCAGGACATGGAAGTTCTACTTGTGTTTAGATTTTAAAAGGTAAAATTCCTTTGAGTTGAATATGACTTCTACTGATTTCCACCTAAACATAATAAATGGTACTGGTGAAACTTCTCACTCCTTTTCTATGCTTACCCTGAAAGCCAAAGTACAATCAGTGGTTATATATCTTATAGTTTAGCCCAATGATTCTCAATCTCAGCAACTTTTTAAGAAGTGTGGACTTCAGCTCCCATTATGTGGTTGAAGATAAATCTTAAAAGTTGCTGAGGTTGAGACACACTGGTTTAGCCCTTAGCCTTGGAGTTTCCCAATCTCTTCCTCCCCAGTACTAATGTAATCAGGTCCAACTCAAATTAATGTGACTAATCTAGACTTGTATAACATTAGCAAAGTAGTCTGTGCTTAATGATCGTAGCTGGGGCTTGAAGGAAAGCAGTTGTTAGGCAAAACATCACATTACCATACTGCTTAGTGATAGCAGTTCTGGTACTCCTGGTTGTGGTCATTAGGCCAGGATCATGCCTTTGTTAGGCAAGGACCTTACACATCTTCTGTTCTACTATGTTCATATCAGCTTCAACTCTCCCCACCTCCCATCTCTCCTTCCATCTCTGCTCTTTTGGCTGCCCTGTACCTGGACAAACCTGCTGCCCTGCACCTCCACTGTCCTGCCTCCCCCACCTCCAGCTGACCCTCATTGTCTTCTTCCACCTGCTGATGACCACTGTGCCTGGTTTGGCCCTTGGGAAGGCCTCATGCCCAGCTTGGTTCTTGGAAAGGCCTCATGTGGCCAGCTGCTGCCTCACAAAGGGCCATGTGGGGGAAGAAAGAAGACCATAAAGGTTAGCTGGAGTTTAGGGCAGAGTGTAGGATATCAGAGGTGGCAGAGAACAGGGCAGCCAAAAGAGCAAAGATGGGAGAATATAGGCAAGTAGGGAAGTTGAAGGGCAGCCTATTGTTGTAAATGCAGGTGGGCTGCCAAATGCCTGAATTTCGATCACATGACCACAGGGGTGCTGCAACAGCTGCAGCTACAAGGAAGTTGTATATGTCATTTGCTCAGTGCCATTGTGACTTTGAAGTCACTAAACAAATGATCATTAAGCAAGGGTTACCTGTACTTAATAATTAAGACTTTCTCTACTATTTGAATTTTTCCCATCCTGCAGGTCTTGTCTACTTTAAGGTAACTCAACTACAGTTCTGAGTCAAAAGAGAAGACCCGTCTGCATCCCATGAATCAGAAAAAAATGTGGGTTCTTTAGAACTTACTGGGTGTAGCAGAAGACAGAGCAAAACAAAATCTTACTATACAACAGAGGTTTGCTCTTATATAGAATGAAAGTGCAAGGATTTATTTTTGTATAGAAGAATGAAGGATAATATAATTTTCCCACCCACAAAAACATTTATTTACACCTTAAGTAATTTAGAAATAGCTGTTTAAAAAACTTTGAAATCATCAGCATCATAGCAATTACACACTAGCCAAAACTTAATGTGAAGGCTCCTGCTGCTGATGAGGTGTGCCCAGCATGGCACGCACGCACATTCACATATCAAGCCATCGTGCTCTGTTTGATTTGGGTTTTGCACGTGGGGGAATCAAACCACTGTGGTTTTCAAACCGTGATTCATGGTTTAATGTACCAAATACTCAATATTTAGTGTTTGTTTTTATATTTACCTGTTGTTTATGAACAAACCATAGCTTAAGGTAATATTTGGGCTCAATCAGAGATACACACACAATGAGTGGATTCTCTCAGAGCATTAAAGTTGTGCTCAGGCTCTGTTGAAGGTTTCCTTTCTCCTCACTTGAAAAGAGTTATCTTTGATACCTTTTGGACCTTGCTGAAATTTGTCACCATTCTGACCAGATATTGCACACTATATCTGTAAGACTATGAATAATCCCATGAATGACAGCTAGTAGGCAGGAACTGACACAGCTGTCAGAGACCAAATACACCAAGAAAGATCCACTGGCACTGAAGCCTAGGCTGATGAGAAACAGGCAAATGAATACGGGTAAGAATACTAATATTTGCCATCATCATTTTTTTCATAGTCGGCTGTCTGAGAGAATTGGAAGCTGGTTCTTACCTAGGGATTATGGTACCAGAGGAAATGTTGACCTCTACCCTGAGATCATTGTTTGGATATGCTGGATAACTGACTGAGAAGGGACACAGTCTTCTCAAGTGTGGCACTCTACTTGTGTTTTCCTTTTTGGGTATCAGATAAAGATATTTTTAACAACCAAATTAATTAGTTGTTAATTTACTGTTTAATCATTCTAGGTTTTCTATACTGTTGTTGCTTCAATGTTACATGGTATATTGGTTTATTTATGAGACATCCTTATAATGTTTATCTTCAAGTGCAGCATAGAAAGCAATAGTATGATAGACTGCTGTTGGGCGGAGGGGGGAGTATCTAGAAAAATGAATGGGAGAAAATGAATACAAACTTTTGTCAAGAGCCTATTTGGAATGCAGCATTTTTCTTCCACTGAAGAATAGGTATGGAAGGCAAATTTTTCATCTGTATTTATTTTCCAACAGTTCCTTTGTAGAGAGAGAAAAAACCACACAGTCCATCTTAAGGTTTACACAAACAAGCCAACCAGGAATGATGGGTGTTACAATCTAATTCATCTCGAGTGCACCCGCTTAGGAGACAGTGCTAACCTTTCTAAACTTGTGAGAGAGCAACAGCTTAAAAAATTCTTCAAAGCTTGCCAATGTCAACTGTCCCAGAGCCCGAGAAAGTCTGAGACAGTTTCACCCCCAGCTGTTCCTTGTGTGCTTCCTCCCTTGTCCTTTAATTTTCTCACGTTGGTGCTTCTTTGACTGTTTGGGTCACAATAGCAGTCGCAATCAAAACACTCTCTTCCTCACAACCACATTTTTATGTTGCTGCCAATGCTAGAGGCTTATAAAAAAAGGAGTCAGAGAAAAGACAATATTGAGTCTGCTCTTTGGCAAGCTCGGGAGTTGTTTTTGTTCACTGTTTGATTTGTTTTTACAGTCTGCCCAGCCCTCTCTCCACCTCTCCAGGACCACAAAAAGGCACAATGTCAATAACCCGTCCTTCTCCTTGGCTTTTCGTTTTCTGAATGCATTAACCTCAGGGCTCTCACTGAAAAACACCATGGTGGTGAAGGCCTAACCCATCCTCTTCAATCTGCTGGCCTTCAGATGTGTTGGCATAGTTATTGGTTGACGATTTTGGGAGTTGAATGCAACTGGAGAAATTAGATTGGAGAAGATCAAGCGCACTATTTAGACCAGAGGTGTCAAACTCACGGCCCATGGGCTGGATGCATCACATGCTGGCCACCCCCACCCCCGTTTTAGCGAAGGGGGAAAAAGTTACAATACATCACGTGACGACAATGTGTCCTCGTGAGTTTGACATGCCTGATCTAGACTGACGTTCTTACCGGTTATTTATAGCATCATTCAACCAACGTTTTGATGATACTGTACAACAGTAATGAGGACAAGCATTAAATCACTTCAATTATGGCTTAGCAGATAGTATAAATCATTAGTAAGGAAACAGCTTAAAAAACTCATAAGAGTGCTTATCAGAATCATTTTTGGATTAGCACTATTGTGATCTTTCTTTGCTTCTACCTGAACTGATTTAGGCCATTAATAATTAAAATAATATATAATGCAACCAGGAAGATAGTTTGATATTGGAGATTTGTTTGCCCTGGGGCAAAAGATACAATTTATTATAAAACCAAAACCAGATTATTTATTTATTTATTTGTCAACAAGTACAAGGAAACAAGTATCTGTATAGACATAAACACATGAAAAATTGGCACAAATAAATGGATATAAATAAGTAAAACATAGCCATAATCATAGAATAGAATAGAATAGAATAGAATAGAATAGAATAGAATAGAATAGAATAGAATAGAATTCTTTATTGGCCA
>JANHFM010005077.1:24288-35415 GCA_032468115.1 Grayia smithii | reverse complement strand
GACACAAATATAAGAGTGGTATAAGATGCACATAAAGGCTGTATAAAGGGATTTGTCATTCAACATAATAGCAAATTTAGCCAGGGAAAGGGTTGGCATATAAATTGAAGAAGGAAAAAATAATACAAGAGAGAAAAGAGTCAAAACATTACATTAAGACTATAAGATAGAAACACCAGAACAACTAATAATTTAAAAATCCCAAAAAATATTTTATCTATATTACTCTAACTTAAAGGACAAGAAATTTCCCTGGCAAACATTGATGAATACTTAAAGAAGTAAAATTTGCTGAATTAGCACAGAAAAACACAAACTATTAATGAATAGAACTATAACAATAAGGGAGTTTTTTGAAGCTATTGTTGGAAGAAATATCCATCTGGTTCAGTTCCAAGCCAGGAGAAAGACACTGGAAAAATGGAGGCTGCATGGAAAGATAGTTTAATGATGAAGCAGAATTACCAAGCACATGGTTTTGGTGCAGCTGACCACATAGAGTTGAGAGTGAGGGGTTTTTATACCTTCTCTTGGGCTTTGCACTTGAGCTTCCTGTTCCTGTGCAAGAACAAGTATTCTATTGGCTGTTGTCAGACTCCCATGGAGCTTTGTAGGGGTTATGTAGGGGTCATGGTTGGCTCTGTAGGTTGTCTGAGAAGTTTGGTTGAATTTTCCGAGGGTAATGCAATATCTTTAGGAGATTGTGCAATGTTGTGAGCTCTGTGTCTTAATGGGTTAATTCTATTATGTCCTGAAGGATCATGTCTTAATCCCTTCACCCTGGAGCGGAAGGTCTTTTGTTTTGTAGGTAGGCTGGCCCAGTCTTTCTTAATGGTCACAAAATATCTGCTGGGGGCAGGGAGCTGGGGGCTCTGAGTTTCTGTCTCCCTTAAGATTTTTTATTTCTCTTTTAGGGGCAATATTTATCCTGCCTTTTATTCTTCCAGGAGAGGGGTGGGTGCTAACTTTCGACGCTATTAAAAAGTTTGTCTTGAGAGTTTTAAGTGTATGAGAGTTAGAAACCAAGGTTCTCTTAACTTTTGGAAAAAGAGTGGGAAGTCATATTTTCTCCTTTCCTGGTCTCCTTTAAGCTTGCTATACTTTTCCATCCACAAAAGAAATCCTTCACCATCTAGGATAAAAGCAAAATAACAGGCTCTTAAATCTTGAAATAGATTTAATTTTGAAATGTAACAGTTTGATACATTTGAACATTTACCTGCGCACCTTTGTATTCATCAGCCCCGGGTGAGATGAAATTGTCTACAATAAAAGACGTAGCCTGCAGTAAATAGGAAACACACTAATTTGTAAGAAGCATGCGCATGTGCTCTACAAAAACACCTAAAGTGTTTTCTTTTTTTAACAAAATAGCGGGGTTTTTGCCAGGCTTTGTAACACAAAAACACTTTTAATTATACATGCATTCAAGCAGCTGCTCTAGCACAGCAGTTTTGCCAGTTTTTGTGGCCACAGATGTCCTTCACAGCCAGCTGTGTTTGTTTAGTTTGAAGTTCTGTGTCATTACTTGTAATTGTGGTTATTTTACCCTCCAGCCTCAGGTTTGTTTGTTTTTTTAATAAGTTCAAAATCAAGATTTTTCTGCTTAAATGGAAAGATGTACAACATCTTTGTTACTTTCTGGGTGCTTTTGCCAAATCTTTTTTGTTAAGCGAGACAGTACAGAGTAAACAAATTAACTAGAGAAAAGATCACAGATACTGCTCACAATGAATGGAGAAAAGGAAAATGCACAGGACCTGCCCTGAATGTATTTGCTTGCTGTAGTAGTGAGAGGCCAGCCTGAGCACTTTGGCATAACTAGGCTCAAGCCTCTTGAGTAATGGCTTTTATCAGCTTTCTTTCAACTTTAATTTGACATTTACGCAAATATTTACATGTTTGTAAGCGCATAACAAAAAGTGTCTGTTACTAAAAATAGTATCTAATGGTACATAACAGAGAAAAATGATGTGTTCAATAAGACATTACCAGCTATTATCAGCTATTATGCTGATAATTTTGTTGGGAGTTGGGAGTTTCCAACTTTTGTTGGGAAGACTGACTTTTGAAAGATTTGCAAAGTTTGGGAAATTATGATCTTTATATTTATCTTCTGGTTGTAGAGAAAATGTTGGTGCTAACTGTCCTGTGCCCTGAATAAATGTATGAATCCATATAGCTATTCATTCATTACCATTTATCTCTCAAAAATAAATATGTATGGAAAGGGTTATATATTTGAACCATCCTGACAAACATTTAGTATTCATTAATGCTTTATCTATGATTACAAGTACAAACATATTTTTTGAATTTTGACAAATATAAAACAATTCAGCTGATAGAAATAGAAATATTTATACCAATTCAGCTGGTATATATAAAAATAGATCAATATATCAGCAGAAACTAATTCACAAATAAGAGAAAATTGAGATTTCAAGCTAGCTAAAAAAAGGTGGCCTGAACAAATTTCCTCCTCTTTGTGATAAGATTTGTATGATTAAAAAATGCAGACAGCATTCTTAATAGACCTTACATAGCTGCTGTTTCTCAGAGATGTCAGTTTTTCTTCATAATCATAAATAATAATAATTTCCAATTGGAAATCTAGACTGTGTGCATCGTCAGTGCTGGTAGGTTTAATTCCCAGTTGAAGTAGATGAAGTAGATTAAATACTCTTGTGCAGGCTTTTTTCCTTTATATTCGCATACTATTTTCAAAGATTTTCAAATTTTCTAAATTTCAATGGAAATGAGAGGTGCTTTGAAAGGGTTTTGTCACTCAAACACCAGCCATCTATTTGTCATAGTTTAGGTTCTGTTTTCAGCATACAAGTGGACTACAAGTTTAATGTTTCAGTATAAATTGAATATAGAATATATTATATAGCCCATTCAGCGAGAGACAAATCATTGGACAACATTTTTTTTTCAAAAGTTGTTTCCTGAAAAACTTTTAGTGATTTCTTCAAACTGAACATAAATATAATTCAGAATGACTGTAACACATAGGAAGCTTGAGAAATATGAAATTAACTTTTAATTATAATGTATTATAAAGTATTTAATTCCATAATGTTTCCAGCATGCTGCATAAGTTTAACATGCCCAAAAGTATTTTGCTAAAGATTTTCATTTGTAGTCATTGTCTGATATATCTCATTGCAATGTCCAACAATAGTCAGCCATCACTGATAGATTACAGTTGCCCTGATACTGTTTTTCCATTGTGGCAATGAACTGATGAAACTTTTCACCATGTTTTTTACTGACTGCATTTAGAAAAATAAGTTATTATTTAGGAAATAAGTCAAGTATGAATGAGAAAATCAATCTTCAGTGACATTTTGTGTTTTGTGGTCCTATATGATAAATATCCTATATTTGTCAACCAGCTGGATGTAGTTTGGTGCTCTGTAGTTATTTATTTATTTATTTATTTGTTCGATTTATATGCCGCCCTTCTCCCGAAGAACTCGGGTCGGCTCACAACATCAAAAATGAACAATAAACAATTTAAATTAAAATTCAGAATTAAAATTCAGAATTTAAAATTAATATTAAAAATAAATAAAATTAAAAACCCCTATCAGTCAGCCGATCTGCTGGAACAGCCACGTCTTCAGGTCATGGCGGAAGGATTGGAGGTCAGGGGCTGTCCGGAGCTCAGTGGGTAACCCATTCTAGGTGCGCCCACAGAGAACGCCCTCACCTTGGGAGCCAAGTTGCCAAGAAAATTCTCAATGACATCCTTGAATGTTTTGCAGATAATTTTCTCTGGCCCCATTAACAGATCTTTGAACCGCTTGTCATTGATGTCATATTTAATCCATGGTCCAAGAATTGATTCTATCCAAGATCATCCTTAGATATTCTTTTCTCAACCCTTCTTTTATTTACTCATGGAAGGGTTTCCTCATGCAGGATTATAGAGTGACCATGTTGAAGAAAGCCCTTTTAAAAGTCTACTTGGTTTAATCTGGGAGTGGGAAGCTCCTGGTTTAGAATATGAAATGAAACTCTGGGATTCATGTAGTTGTTTGTATTCTGACCAAAATTTTTAAAAAGCAAAGTATTTCCAAATAGAGTCCAGTTATGTGCATCTTGTATTTTTTTTATATATGTTCATTCTTGCTGTATTTTGTCATCTTTGGCATACAAAAATAATAATATGTCTGTTTTCTAAAAAAAATAATTATTTCAGTTTTGATAGCTTTTAAAATATTTAATTAATATAAAATATTAATTATCATTTAAAATATAATTAAATGATCTGTAAAACTCAAGGCAGAATTCATCCCAAGTGATAGTCAATCCAGGAATTATTGAGATTCCATGCTTGGTTGTTTTCATCAGAGTTGTTTTGTGTTTGAATTATCTTTGTTGCATCATCATCATCATCATCATTTGCTCTTTACACACAGTCTTTCAGGTAGTTGTGGCTGGATTTGATATTTTTGGCTGTCAAATCCTTCTCAAGAATCTAAGATTGACTCATCCTCTGACTCTTCCTCTTCCTTCCCCTCCTCCATTTTCACTACACTGCTGATAAGTAGATTAGATTTGAGACATGTTGATTTGCTAAGATGATACAGAACTCAGGAGTTTCAGCCTGGTTTCCTTTAGCAATAATCTACCATTCTAGTTATTCTAGAAAATATAATTAGTATAGCTAAGCATAAGAAATTTATATAGAGAAGAAGAGTGACATGATGGAATTCAAAATTGGAAAAAAGATTTGGATATATTCAAGTACTCTGAATCTTTATTCAAGTAAGATTTGATGTATTAAAGTAGACAAAGAAGAAACAGAATAAAAATAGTTTCTGAGCAAGCATGGAAGACAAGTGAAGTGAGATCCTAGCTGACAGAGAAAACACAACCATTTGAGCTGATCTTTTACTCTTTTTTAAATGATTACTTGCAAAAATAGCATACATATCAGAGGTGGGTTTCAGCAGGTTCTGATCAGTTCTGGAGAACCGGTAGTGGAAATTTTGAGTAGTTTGGAGAACCAGTAATAAAAATTCTAACTGGCCCCACCCCCATCTATTCTCTGCCTCCCAAGTCCCAGCTGATCAGGAGGAAATGGGGATTTTACAGTATCCTTCCCCTGCCACGCCCACCAAGTCATGCTACACCCACCAAGCCACACCCACAGAACCGGTAGTAAAAAAATTTTGAAACCTACCACTGATACATACATACATATGTACCCATCATCTTTTTTCCTTTTAGGAAAAGCAATGTTATGCAAAACAGGTGAGATAAGCAAAATGGAAGAATGGAATGGAATAAGAATGGAAGAAAAGGGAAATTTACTAAATCTAATTTATAGCAAGAATATTCATTATACTTCTTATACTTTTCCATACTTTCAAGGGATGTACTTTATATGGTTTTAAAACACACAATTTTCTTTATCTTTATTGAACATTCCAAAGAATAAATGCAAAAAAATGCCCATCAAATTTACTATGTTGGATGAGCAAAATGCAGGAGAGATCAATTATTCCCATAAGATGAACTTGTCCCAAAATTGCCTATTTTGAGCAGTCATAACTTTGCTAATATTGTGTTAGAGGTTAATACTATTTAAAATTAAAAAGTGTACTCTGCAATTATTAATTAACATATTGTAATTTATTGTTAGGTCAACAACTATGAATTTTAACATGAATAAATCCTGAAGCCAGAACATGAAATTAAGAGGTTTTGAATATTCCTACCATTTAGAATGTAGACGTAGGAATGTGTTGATAATATACTGGCTGGAACTGAATAATTTCTTTTAAAGAGAATGAGTGTAATTTCTCTGTTGCTCTCAGCTTTGACAGTGAAGCATGAAATAAAGGCATAATGGAAAGAGATCCTGATATGCATCGTGATCTTAAGTAAATGCCTTTTATCTATTAGAAAGGAAAGGAAAAAAGCCATCGGCTGGCAGATTGAAAAGCTTCTTTGACATAAACATTGAATTGTATTTATGAAGCATTAAAGAAAGTCCTCTTTCCTTTTGTATTTCATTTTAGAATGTGTTTGAAACAAAGCCTATTTTTTCCTTGCCTTTTTGGGGGGGAAACAACTTTCATCTGTTTATGATATTACTGTGATGAGTTTCGTTTAATAATCAGTTACGTCCAAAAAGCAAAAGGTCACACGAATCAAATAGCCAAAGAAATAATGAAATAGGAAAATGCCAAAATGCTTTTAATCTTGCCCATTTATGAGCAAACTGAAAACTTCAAATGATAGGATCTCTATAAAGTTCACCTAGAAATAAATATACAATTAGTGCAGCACTATGCGACTCTTTCTATTTAAAGTTATCAGTACCACAGGGCAGGGTGGGACAGGGCAGGGCAGGGCAGGGCAAGAGTGGACAAGATAAGAGAGGAGAGGATAAGATTTGAGATTCAAGTTCTTCATGGTTTGAATTGCAATTGGCAACTGGATATGTTTTGACATTGAGGACTGAATTGGACCATCTTGTTACAATCTACTTGACTCCTTAGCAACTGTGTCTACAGCATGAGACATAATATACTTCAATCCTTTCCATTTATCCTGTCTTGGTTTCAGCATGCAAGTGTATGGCTTTTTCTACATTCTGTAATTGTCATTCTTCTCCAAGGCATTGGAATAAGAAACCCTACTTTAGCGCCAGCTGATTGTAAAAATATTAGATCAGATGGGTTTTAGATGAAGCTGTAGGGCATATTGGTAGAATCATGCTGGTTACATTCCATACAGTAAACAATATTGGTCAAGATATTTCTGTTTATTCTTCTGGAATTCTCAACAGCTTTTGCTATCAGTAATTCACCTGGGTTGCTGGGATGAGACGAGACTGGATCTTTATGGAATGAGATTTGACCTGAATCCATGAAAAATAGTTCTGTCTTCATGCAGTAGTGAATGTAGCAATGGGAAACTCTTATTTGATGCTCTAGGCAAAGGATTCAATGTTTTTTAGTTTATAAATTTTTAAAATTGTTTTTTACATTTTTTTAAATAAATGTAATTCCTTATGTTTTTTACTGTGAGCCGCCCGGAGTCCTTTGGGAGTTGGGCAGCATATAAGATAGATAGATAGATAGATAGATAGATAGATAGATAGATAGATAGATAGATAGATAGATAGATAAATAAAATATCAAACTATTAACAGATATATTTAATTGGCCAGGGAAGATTGTAAGAAACATGTCCCACGGTGCAACAGATTTTCTTGGTATTGATATATTTCCATGTACAATTCAAAATGTGGTTATAAACTACAAAAGCTAAGTGACTTTCTATCAGACTGTTTGAAAAATATTCTTCCATGTAAATTTGCCAGAATTTTGGGAAAGATCCCCGTTTTCCTTTTTATTAGAAAAACTACTTATAAGTAGTTTTAATCTGGTAGGTATTGTTACCCCTTATTGGTGTATGTTGGCATGTGTGTGTGTTTGTGAGGCTCTAATGCTTATTCTTTTACTTATATTTGTGTTTTACTGTTAGCCATCATGAATATCTTCTTTGCTTGATACACAAAACAATAGCGAGGGGGTACTATTCAGTCACACATCAAAATGTCTTGTAGCGGCCTTTCTGATTTTGCAGCCATCTATAACCGTGTTTCCAATTTTTCATCATCAATGGTTTGAAGTGCTCTTTGATGAGAACAGATTGCTGCTGTTGCTGAATTTTTCTTTCACTGAATTCATGCTAGCAGATACCTTGTTACAATGATGGCAGCTGCTGATGTTGACCAGCTAAGCCTAATCATGACTTTTGGTTCATTGGTCAAATGCGGAACATTTTTTTTTTTATGCAGTAGAAAGTGAAGCACAGTCCTTTGCTAAGTAGGAATGTAGCAACATCACTTACTAATGGTATTGTTATTTTCCCCTGTCAGAATAGCTCATTCATCACATTATTAAATCACTTATCTTGAGCACCCTTTCATTTCATGTTGTTTTAACAACATAGAGTGTCTAACTATAGTCCTGCTTTGAAGTCATTTAATATCAGCTCTGTTATCTTTTCAAGCATTGACATTAATAGACATTAGTAGTATAATGAGTAATTCTTAGGCTGAACCTATCCATCTTGGGACTGTTGAGGCTTACATCCTTAGACTGTTATCTTTAGAGATGAAAGGTGCATGGCTTTATCTGTATACAATACGGCTTATTGTACTAGTAGAAAAGAAGCAAACTAATTTCTCTGTGCACATTTTAGACTTCCAATACTTTTAGATCAATATAGTCAATTGACTTGAATATTCAAGTTTGCATAATGAGGAATCTAACTATGTTTAAAACAAATATGAAAGAAACAGCTAAACATCTCATGTTCCCAACTATGTAGGCCACCTGTTACTTTAGGAATATGCCAGTTAGTGTTCAGAAGCAACTCAATGGGTGAAAAAGCCCATTAACAGTCATACACTTACACATGCGCCTAAATTGTAATTACAATGTCAAGCTCATGGTTGGTCAAACTGTATGTGTATCTCCTCTCCTAGTTTGATTACAGAACATTCCTAGGCTTGTTATGACACTTTTATGAGATTTTTGCAAATATAGTGTCTCACATTCAGAACCGTTCTGGATGCTGCCATTGATACAAAGTCAGTTTCAGCGATATTCGGTTCAGCTTCTGTTTGTATCTCCTGAGGACAGGGGCAGGGCCTGCGGTGCTGCATGCCATCACTTTTCCTCTGTAGTGTTCGTGTCGTGTGTGTCTGTCTGTCCATCCGTCCACATACCCACCAATATAATCTAATCCTAATCCTAATCTAATCTATCTGAGAGATTGTTTAAGGGAGTAATTATTAAACCACTTAGGGGATCCTTTGGAGACAGTGTCAATATTTAGAAAAATATTTGTTTTTCTAAAGTTGGATGATTGAGTAAGAAGATCATAACAGTGATGGCTTCTCAACTATAGATAGTCCTGGAGAAGCAGATTACAGGTAGTTCTCAATTTACAACAATTTAGTTAGTGACCGCTTGAAGCATGCACACATACACTGTGGAGCTGAGCTTGGCGATGGCTCGCATTCCAGCAGAGAGGGCTCCATGGGCCACTTGTGGCACGCGTGCCATAGATTCGCCCTCACAGCTCTATAGCGTCATTTTGAGGGTAGGAGTTGAAACAGTTTATGTCCAGGATGCAAGGGGTCTGTAAATGTTTTCACAGCCCTCTTTTTGACTCGTGCAGTATTCAGATCCTCAATGGAAGGCAGGTTGATAGTAATTGTTTTTTCTGCAGTTCTAATTATACTCTGAAGTCTGTGTTTGTCTTGTTGGGTTGCAGAACCAAACCAAACAGTTATAGAGGTGCAGATGACAGACTCAATAATTTCTCTGTAGAACTGTATCAATAGCTCTTTGGGCAGTTTGAGCTTTCTGAGTTGGAACATTCTTTGCTGTACTTTTTTGATGACATTTTGGAAGTTAGGTGTCCATTTTAGTTCTTGAGGTATGGTAGAACCTAGAAATTTGAAGGTCTCTACTGTTGATACTATGTTGTCTAGTTTTGTAAGAGGTGGTAGTATGGGAGGGTTTCTCCTAAAGTCCACCACCATTTCTACAGTTTTGAGTGTGTTCAGTTGCAGATTGTTCTGGTCGCATCACGAGGTTAGTTGTTCAGCCTCCCGTCTGTATGCGGACTTATCATTGTATCAAATGAGATAGATCACTGTTGTGTCATCTTATTGTGTCAGAATAAGTAGAGCTGGTGCTATTACAATGTCGCTGACATTCAAATCTGTGACATCTTTAGATCATGATGTATCTCTGTGACATCTTTAGAACATGATGTATCTCTTCTTAATATCTTCATATATTAGGTATGGATGCTAAATTGAAATTATTTCCAACCAAAATGGAGGAACTTAATGTCACAATTGCAGAATAGTAACAGTCTTTTCATTATTTAAATTGCTTTAATTGTTAATATTTTGGGTTCTAATTTTGACTTTATGTATTATTGTAAGATAGAAAGATATAAAATTATTATTATTTATTGCATTTATATGCCGCTCTTCTCCTGAAGAACTCGGGGCGGCTCACACAATCAAAATATACAATAATAAATACATTAAAAGTGCGAATATTTTAACATAAATACAATTTAAATAGTAAATTTAAAACCCCAAGCAATATAAAATTTAAAATAATTAAAAGCAGTCAATTAAAACAATCAATTAAAAATTGAAAATTATATCTGTTACCAGAATATCACAGTCACCATTTTAGAACTATTATCAGCTGAACCATTTGATAATATCTTGATACTTAGATTGTTTACTTCTAAGCTTATTGCTGGTAAATTTATGGAAGCTTAATATAGTCTACAAAGGTGCAAAGATGTAATATTAATTCCCTGTCATATTAATTTATATTAAGAGATCTCTTGCATCAAGCATTTAAGCTTTACACATCACTCCTATCTGCCTTGGGTTGTCATTTGATAAGATTTTTTGTTACAACACAAATCAGGTACTGGTACCATTTTAAGAAATGATCCTGAACAAATTATAACAAATCATATTTTTTTACATATCATTATGTGGAAAATTCAGGCTCTGAAGGCTGATTTTCAGATATATAAATAAATAAAATATTTAAAAGTAATGAATATGCTTATATAATGTTCTGTTCTATTTCTCTTTGCTTTCTTAATGTTAATCTGATACAAGAAAAGTAAACTGTCAATAGAGAGAATTACGGTTTTTCTTTTTGAAAAATTCTGACTTTGGACAGTTCCTTTTTGGGGAAGAGCAATAGGAGCAACTACAACAATATATTCTCCGAGTATGCCTTTTTGTCTAAAAATATGAATTGTTTCTTTTGATGCATTATGGGTTGGGTGGATTCATCATTTTTTTTCTTTTTCATTCCACCTGCCTATGTTTGTATGTAGTATTTCCAAATAAGCAAATGCAAAATCAAGGAATAAATATTCAACCTTTCCCACAGTACATACTCTTGCACTGTCAAAATGTCACAGGTTAATGGTAAAACTGAACTTCATTTATCTTATTCTGACAGCTCAACCAACCTAACACAATCTAACAACCACATCTCTCCTGGGTCAGGTGATTTCCCCGCCCCCCCCCCCCGC